>NQII01008147.1:0-29238 GCA_002778355.1 Clitarchus hookeri
AAAAAAAAATTGAATTCAATCTGCCAACCTTTTTCGCGTTTATTGATTATGAAAAGGCATTTGATAAAATAAAAAGTAATAAACTGTGGAAAATTATAAAAGAAAAAGGGATTCCATCACACCTTATAAGCAGTGGCGGATCCTGCTATAGGGCTGCAGGGATGAAGGGCCCCTGCCCACTCATCACCATTGCCCAATTACCTGTGAATTACAGTAAACAACTTTTAATGTCGCAGCTGCTCTCAATTTGAAAGTATTCTTATTATAATTGCTTCGAGCTTTCTGCTCTGTGAACGGTCGTAGGCCGATCCCCTCGACTGAGCAACGTGTGTTTATGTCGCCTGTACCGCGCTAGGCTGGGCTGCGACGGAGGCAGCCCGTCCGGCCTCACTAGCGCATGCGCACGCCGGTGGCAGGGACGCGGAGTGCCACTAGCAGGACAAAGGGGGGTGTCGCGCCCTTCGTGCGCACGTGGGCTGCAAGTCTGCCAGCCCTTTGCAGGCTGTCGTGGGAAAAGCAACTGGTCCGCACGTTTATATTGCTTTGCTGTCGTCAAGCTGGTGTTTAAGTCAGGTGTGAAGTAAAGCATTTAGAGGTTTGTAGCTATGCTAATTACTATATTTGAATTAAATTTAACATGAACAGAATAAATGTGGCGGGTTTACAAACTATTTATTTTTCTCAATTATCATTAGAGAAGAAATATTAAATAAGAAACAATGCATGACCTTTTCCTGGCATAATAATTAATCAGCATTCATCAAGTAACCAGCAGACAAATTAAAACATTTAATTGTGGCGGTTGTGATAAGCACAAATGGCTGTGTGGGTATCAATAAAAAATGGCCTGTTTTGTTTTAATAAAAAATATGTTAAAAATATTTTTTAATTATTAAATTAATTTGCTTATTTGTACTGTTGCAAATATCTGTGTTTTAAAAATCACAAAATAAAATGGCAGGAATATTTTATTGCCACATCATACTATATGGAATAAGAAAGGAAAGTACTACGTTAAAATAATTTTCGGCAATATAAATTTTTTAGACAAGCACAATTTTATAACTGGACTAACTGCCCACGGCTCCGCTCGCGTGGACTAAAGAATTATTGTTTTTTTTTTTTTATAAAGTAGAATTTTACTTAGTGTTAATCTTCTACACTCTATACATATTACAAAACTCAACGACTTGGTGAATTAAATTGTAAAAACACTTATTAGTATTTCTCTGTTATACATTTTTTTAGGTATTTTTATTGAACACAATTCTTTAATATATGATATTGTTCCATCTCTAACGGTTTAGACAGCGCATTGCAAGAGAGCGCGCTGGATGCAAACTTTTTTCCGACTTGATTCACTATTATCGTTTGTAAATTCTTTGAGATATTTTCTCGCGATAAAAAGTATTCAATATCACCTTTTAGCCCTCCAACGATTTCTGTGCAAGAAATTACGTCGATCTGTTGCTCGGTTGCGACGTTGCATTGTTATTGCGTTTGTGTACTTTTTCATTTTCCAATAAGAATTTCCCCGAGGGAATGAAACATTTTCTCGGGATATAAAGTAGCCTATGTCACTTCCCGGCCCTCCAACTATCTCTGTGCAAAAATCGCGTCGATCCGTTGCTCCGTTGCGACGTCGTCCCACGGTAACAACTTACATTGACGCAGCATTGTACCCCGAGCGCTATTTTTACTCAAATGTTTTTCCTGAGAAAAAAATATATATTCGTCGGGATAAAAAGTAGCATTTGTTACCTTTCAACCCTCCAACTATCTCTGTACAAAAAATCACATCGATCCGTTGCTCTGTTGCGACGTGAAAGAAGGACAAACAAACAACACACTTTCGCACTTATAATATTAGTTAGGATTATTCAAAAAGATTGGAGAAAAAGTAAAACTGATTTATCCATGCACCATCCTTTTTGAATAAACCTGTATAATGAAGTGATAAAGAAAAACCAGATGTTTTATTCTCAATTTTGGTAATAAATCTAAGTTCTTAATTAAAATTTAAGCTAAAAGGAAATTTAAAGTTCACTGAATATTTAGTGCATGTCAAATGTTCGTATAGGTGAATAAAAATGACAATTTGTGTTTTTCTGTCAATTTGTCTATGTTTATTACCAAACAGCTACTGTAATAATTACTTGACTTGAAATGTTGGTAAAAAATATTTGAAGTTCAAGAATTTTATTACAACATTTATTCCTTCGTTATGTAATCCATTCATGTTTATTATTTTTTTACGTGTATTTTGAGGAAATATTTAGGAGCATATTGTTACACTGTATGACCATTAATGACACTAGGCAACTTTTATTTCACAATTTTAGTTGAATTCAGTTGATTATGTGCAAATATTTAGTTGACAATTTATATTAATGAAAAACTTAATGAAATTGTCAGATTTTCTTTAAAGATTCGTTAAAGCTGTGTTCTCAAAACAGTATTATAATTTTATTTCTTCTCAGTTCCATGGAATCCAACAACAAAATTTTCTTTTACGTTTTGTGAAACATAAAGTCACTTTCGCACAATCCTAGAATATTGTAAGACTTATTTTCACACTTAAAAAATTAAAAATTGCTATGCAGTTCATTAGTTAACGATTCCTCCCCCTCTCAAATGTTTAGTATCCCTGTGCAGTCCTGCCGGTACTGAAATCCACGAGCCGCGACTGATTTTACGAGATATGCAAAGTTTATATATGGTGAATGCAATTGAAATCAAAATTGCGAACAGCAAATATAATATGGTTGAACAAGGGTGTCCTCTCTCATCCGCACTTTTTTTTAACGNCAAATATAATATGGTTGAACAAGGGTGTCCTCTCTCATCCGCACTTTTTTTTAACGTTTACATTGGTGAAGTAGCCAAAATTTGATTACAGACAAAACATTTTAAANTCTCTCATCCGCACTTTTTTTTAACGTTTACATTGGTGAAGTAGCCAAAATTTGATTACAGACAAAACATTTTAAATTAATAATGTGAATATTAGTACATCGCTATTTTATGATGACCTAGTGATTATTAGCCAAAATGAGAATGAATTACAAGAGGCCGTTTTTAAGCTGAGTAAAGTAGCCAGTGAATATAACTTGAAAATGTATGCTGGTAAGGCCAAGACAATGGCATTCTTAAGACACAAGCCAATGAGAGTTAAGATAGGAACTGTTAAACATACAATAGAACAGATTAACACATTCAAATACTTAGGTTGCAATATTACATATGGGATAAATAGAGAAATATAAAATTAAAATGAATTGCATTTAATTATTTCTGCGGAACTATACGCAGAACGCCAGGAAGAAAAGTCCAAATAGACACCCCACTCAAATTTTATAAGGCGATTGCTGTACCTGCACTCTATATGGCTGTATAAACTGGGATATAAAGAAGGAAGATTAAATGTCTTGTGCAATGAGATTCCTTAGATATGTGGCTGGATAATTATACCTTAATGGACAAAAAGTGAAATAATGANAATGTCTTGTGCAATGAGATTCCTTAGATATGTGGCTGGATAATTATACCTTAATGGACAAAAAGTGAAATAATGAAATTCGAGCAAAACTTTCGCATGTGGGAATCGTGCCGGACGATGCCGGAGTCGGAGGGTTTTCTCAGGAATCTCCCGTTCCCCCCGCCCTTTCATTCCGGTGCTGCTCCATACTCACCAAAATCACCCTCATCGGCTCTCAAGATCTTGCTGTTAAGAGCCGGCCATAATCTCTTCGCTCACTCGAGCGGAACTGAATAAACAAAACATAGTTGACATAATAAAACAAGAAGGAAAGAACACATAGATCGTATGCCAGATACAACAATTGCACAAATAATTCAGCAGTATGAACTAATAGGTATAAGATCGCAAGGAAGGCAAAAAAAAAAAAAGAGATTGCTGGACTAATATTAACGGAGACGGAACGAGTTACTAGGCTCAACCCCTGATGAAGATGGCTATAATGATTGATTGTTAACGATTTTATTTATGAAATCGAGCAACATTCAATAACTGGGATATTTCAGTGGGAGTGTATTCCAACAAGACAGTCTTTTTCAAATAAGGGCGCACGTGCATCGTGTGCACGTGTTCATTAGCTTTCCTACTTTTCTTCCTCCTCCTAATAATTAGCATCAGAAGAACCACTTCATCTGATTCTTTTTTTACAGCTTGATGTTCATTAGGAAAGTAACGATACATACTTCAGACTATTTACAGTTATTTTGTGCACTTCTGTAATCAACCTTTGTAAAATGTCATCGTCCATACCTGCGTGTGTTTTAACAGGCACGCCGACTGGCATGCGCCCAGTCAATTTCTTAACGTTCGGGTGAAAGTAGTTCCACGACTTGACCTTGAATTCGAAGTATTAAGTAAAGATTTTGTGAATCCGAAATTACCTATTTTGATTCCAGTTTTTCGAATGCATATAACTGTAAGAATTAGTAAAAATTTAAATAAAAAATACTTTTGTGATTATTTTACATTTTTCTTTACTGACGCATGATTAAAGTGATCCAGCCCATGCCAATGTTAATTTTACGTATAGTGGAATAACACAAAATGTTCCTACAAAACGATCTCAAGCAGGGCTTTCAAAAGTACTCAGTTCATCGTGAACAGCCTATAATGTCATCAACTATCGCTTGCAATGCCCAAACACGTGATAGGACTGAGGCTTGCTATGTTTTAGTTTCATTTGCTGGCTTCGTTGCACCAAAGATACATACTGTATATGCTAACTTTGGCAACACTGCATGTTAAACTCAAGCAGTACTTACAATACAGCGGCGCGGCGCGATCAGTATTAGCCAATCAGAGCGTTTGTCGCCGGTGACCAGCAACACAATGGTTGAAACCAGCGCAGTCGTTGGTTTGTCCGGCTACTGACGTCAACAGAGAAGAAGAAAAAGGAAAGTTATGTACATATCAGAGCTTCCATCTTCGTATTGTAAGGTGAGCGATTAATTCTAATCAGTAAATATTATTAACGAATAATGAACTGCTATTATCAATATAAAATAAATATTAAATCTTGATGTTTTCCTCGGCGAAATATGATACATTTAAGAGACTCTTGCGTCCGTGTGTATGAAATAAACAAATCGGAATATCCGGTTTTGTTTTGTAAATATCACTTCCAATACTTAACTTGAAATTTAGAGGGGACTTTTAAAATACCTGAATAAATTAAGAGATTTAGACTTGACGTTTACAGCAAAAAAGAACAANATTAAATCTTGATGTTTTCCTCGGCGAAATATGATACATTTAAGAGACTCTTGCGTCCGTGTGTATGAAATAAACAAATCGGAATATCCGGTTTTGTTTTGTAAATATCACTTCCAATACTTAACTTGAAATTTAGAGGGGACTTTTAAAATNATGTCTTGTGCAATGAGATTCCTTAGATATGTGGCTGGATAATTATACCTTAATGGACAAAAAGTGAAATAATGATATTCGAGCAAACCTTTCGCATGTGGGAATCGTGCCGGACAATGCCGGAGGTCGGAGGGTTTTCTCGGGAATCTCCCGTTTCCCCCGCCCTTTAANATAATTATACCTTAATGGACAAAAAGTGAAATAATGATATTCGAGCAAACCTTTCGCATGTGGGAATCGTGCCGGACAATGCCGGAGGTCGGAGGGTTTTCTCGGGAATCTCCCGTTTCCCCCGCCCTTTAATTCCGGTGCTGCTCCATACTCACCAAAATCACCCTCATCGGCTCTCAAGATCTTGCTGTTAAGAGCCGGCCATAATCTCTTCGCTCACTCGAGCGGAACTGAATAAACAAAACATAGTTGACATAATAAAACAAGAAGGAAAGAACACATAGATCGTATGCCAGATACAAGAATAGCACAAATAATTCAGCAGTATGAACTAATAGGTATAAGATCGCAAGGAAGGCAAAAAAAAAAAAAAAGAGATGGCTGGACTAATATTAACGGAGACGGAACGAGTTACTAGGCTCAACCCCTGATGAAGATGGCGATAATGATTGATTGTTAACGATTTTATTTATGAAATCGAGCAACATTCAATAACAGGGATATTTCAGTGGGAGTGTATTCCAACAAGACAGTCTTTTTCAAATAAGGGCGCACGTGCATCGCGTGCACGTGTTCATTAGCTTTCCTTCTTTTCCTCCTCCGCCTAATAATTAGCATCAGAAGAACCACTTCATCTCATTCTTTTTTTACAGCTTGATGTTCATTAGGAAAGTAACGATACATACTTCAGACTATTTACAGTTATTTTGTGCACTTCTGTAATCAACCTTTGTAAAATGTCATCGTCCATACTTGCGTGTGTTTTACCAGGCACGCCGACTGGCATGCGCCCAGTCAATTTCTTAACGTCCGGGTGAAAGTAGTTCCACGACTTGACCTTGAATTCGAAGTATTAAGTAAAGATTTTGTGAATCCGAAATTATCTATTTTGATTCCAGTTTTTCGAATGCATATAACTGTAAGAATTAGTAAAAATTTAAATAAAAAATACTTTTGTGATTATTTTACATTTTTTCTTTACTGACGCATGATTAAAGTGATGACGCCCATGTCAATGTTAATTTTACGTATAGTGGAATAACACAAAATGTTCCTACAAAACGATCTCAAGCAGGGCTTTCAAAAGTACTCAGTTCATCGTGAACAGCCTATAATGTCATCAACTATCGCTTGCAATGCCCAAACACGTGATAGGACTGAGGCTTGCTATGTTTTAGTTTCATTTGCTGGCTTCGTTGCACCAAAGATACATACTGTATATGCTAACTTTGGCAACACTGCATGTTAAACTCAAGCAGTACTTACAATACAGCGGCGCGGCGCGATCAGTATTAGCCAATCAGAGCGTTTGTCGCCGGTGACCAGCAACACAATGGTTGAAACCAGCGCAGTCGTTGGTTTGTCCGGCTACTGACGTCAACAGAGAAGAAGAAAAAGGAAAGTTATGTACATATCAGAGCTTCCATCTTCGTATTGTAAGGTGAGCGATTAATTCTAATCAGTAAATATTATTAACGAATAATGAACTGCTATTATCAATATAAAATAAATTTTAAATCTTGATGTTTTCCTCGGCGAAATATGATACATTTAAGAGACTCTTGCGTCCGTGTGTATGAAATAAACTAATCGGAATATCCGGTTTTGTTTTGTAAATATCACTTCCAATACTTAACTTGAAATTTAGAGGGGACTTTTAAAATNAATCGGAATATCCGGTTTTGTTTTGTAAATATCACTTCCAATACTTAACTTGAAATTTAGAGGGGACTTTTAAAATACCTGAATAAATTAAGAGATTTAGACTTGACGTTTACAGCAAAAAAGAACAAAATGACACCAACGAACATAGTCTGCAATGGCGACTGCCCCCGACGTCGCTCGATTGTGAATATCTTTTATAAACCGTCGCTGGCTGTCGCCTGCCGTGCCGCGTCGCTCTATTGTGAATACCACTAATGCTGGAATCACAAAAGCCATACTATCCCAACATGACAGCCCCGACACGACGAAATCTGAGTAGCAGCCAATAAAAAGCCAGGCCATTGTGACGTCATTCCGACACAATCACAGCCCCGATGCACAATGTAACTTTTGCGCAATTTAGGGGAACTTTATTCTCTGGCTGAACTATAGAAAGGTTTTTGAGGTATTTTCGCGTTTTTAAGTAACATAAACAAGTGTGCATCAAATGTACGCTTTATGTGATACTATTTATAACACGCACGTGCTGACACACAACATTTACACACACAAACAGAAACACATACCTGCAGTCAACTGATAAACATTATAAACTGTACATACACATTTATGCTCAGAGCGATATGATACGCAGCATAGTATAGGCTACTCAGACTAGAACCTAACATGGTTCATAGAACTCGGTAACCCTTGTGTGAGAAGCATTAGAAAGCTCTTGGAAGACCGCAGCAGAGTCGCATTTTTCCGCCTTTCATAGTTTGATTGCGGTGGCCGTTACCAGTTCTTCATGACTGGCTGACTCCACAAGGCATTTGATTTTTAGAGTTTGAAATTTTTAAGTAAAATATTGAAAAGCCTTCTGGGGCCAACCAGCTCGGATTAGACCTGATTCAGTACTTGAAGGACCAGGTACAGACTAACTTACAATATCAGAAAACGTTAATATGTTGCTTAGCTACGATACAGNTCAGTACTTGAAGGACCAGGTACAGACTAACTTACAATATCAGAAAACGTTAATATGTTGCTTAGCTACGATACATTGTTCGTTAAAAAACGTTCGCGATGTATTTGTGCTTTCTTCAATTTATTTGATGTGAAAAACATCCTTATAGTGCGCTTTAAACTCTTTAATGGGTCACCAGGCAACTCTAAAACACCCAATGCATCCNCCTTATAGTGCGCTTTAAACTCTTTAATGGGTCACCAGGCAACTCTAAAACACCCAATGCATCCATCACATACGCCAGCATTGCGTCAAACCATGTTGTTGACGATTTTTGCACACATANACCATGTTGTTGACGATTTTTGCACACAGATGTCAAAGACAGCAAGATATGAAGTTTCAGGAGCCATTCTGTACAAAGAAAATTCTAGTGTTAACGCGCACTTTTACGCAAGAATTTCCTGTTAGATTCAGTAGGGTAGCGGTTAAGAAGATGTAACATCGTTCAGAGATCTACGCGGAATAACGCGTAAATTTACTTTAACTTAAGTTCTTTGTAAAGAAGCATATCGAACTATGTGGATGGTGCAATAACGAGATACAATGGGAAATCTTACCTTATATCCCAGCAGACGATAGTACGACACACCACACGTTACATATCGTGACTCTGAACGACACTTCTCAACTGACCTCCGAGGGACGATGCGCGTATCTCACTGATGTTGTCCAGCCAGCACAGATAGCTTCAGTCGGGCGCCCGCCGTCTCACTGCCGTTACGCGCGATCTACAGCGAAGCACCTTACTATTTCCTTCGAAGGGAACGTTACACCATTGCATTTTCATGTTTTTTTCTGCTATATTGTGAATGTCACAAACTGAATAAAGTTCACTCCGACTGCGAAAATGTCACACTTTGCGACGGCCTGACAAAAGTAGATTCCGTTTCTACTTTATGTCGTGTTGGTCTCGTCGGGGCGCGTAAAGAATGTAAATACAACTTTACAAATCAAAATTCGGCGCGATAAAAAAAAAACTAATTTTACGTCAAAATAATTTTTTGGTTTGTTTAAAGATACATTTTTTTTCTCTGGTACGAGTTCAAATGTTGACAAAAGTTCACTTTAAAACGAGTTTTGAAACGTACGTATTGGATATTAAAAGACTAACTTGCCGTTACAGAATTTTCCAACAGCCGACCACCACATATGTCATGCAGATTTCGTCGCGGTATTGTGAACACTGAATAAAATATGAAATCTCGTCGAGCTCTGACGTCGTGTCGGTCTGTCGTGTCGTATTTGTCGGGCTATTGTGACTCCAGCTTAAGGCGTTGACTTCTGCGTCCTTTAAATGTGTCCAGCCACACATTACCAAAATATTTATTGACTCTGGCCAAGCGTGTTTACCACGTCTACGGGCGTATCAACTTGCTGGCGAGTTTCCTATTGACTGACTGTTTTGTGCCTACAGTCGCCCGGAGATAGCGCGACGGTGAGCCTGNACCACATATGTCATGCAGATTTCGTCGCGGTATTGTGAACACTGAATAAAATATGAAATCTCGTCGAGCTCTGACTTCGTGTCGGTCTGTCGTGTCGTATTTGTCGGGCTATTGTGACTCCAGCTTAAGGCGTTGACTTCTGCGTCCTTTAAATGTGTCCAGCCACACATTACCAAAATATTTATTGACTCTGGCCAAGCGTGTTTACCACGTCTACGGGCGTATAAACTTGCTGGCGAGTTTCCTATTGACTGACTGTTTTGTGCCTACAGTCGCCCGGAGATAGCGCGACGGTGAGCCTGGAACACCGCGCAATCCCGCGGTCTACGTTGCTGGGTTCCACGTCCTGCCAGGGTGTCGGCAATGGTGTGATCCGACACACGTACCCGTCGATGTCCCCTCGACACCCAGTGGTAAGGGATGACAGGCGTGGGCCGGACTACCTCGCAGGAGCGCTATGGGCAATTTATTGTAAATATGTGGTATTTTGGTAGTTAATTGAAAACTTTCAAGCCCAGCGTTTTTCAAGTTTGTAAATTCTATCTTAATCACTTAAAATGGTTTTAATGGTTTTAATACTATTTTTATACTTTTGTAAGGGTAGCTGTTTAAGGCATTTTGAAATATTTGTATATACATAAACAGACAGTCCTCAATTATAAATATGTAACAGAAGATAGTCTTTATTTTAATTTCTACAAACTGGGAGGTTTTTTATGTCATTTGTTCCTGTGGGATGGGTTTTTCTTGATTTTTCAATATATTTGATATCCGCACAGGTTTTTAAGTATTCATTACGATCTGAATGTCATGGACGGAGGAAGTGGCTTGTTCACTGTCATGAGATGGGTGTGTTTCCTCCGGGTGCTCCCGCTTCATGACAATAGTCACCTCGTATGAAATTACCAATAAAACGCTTCGAAGTACCGTTATACGTGGTGAACTTGGCCCGTGATGGTGCTTTTGGTACAAATATTGGAAGTTAGTATTTACATTTGTAAATAAATAATAAAAATGAACATTTTTGCTATACTTCTGCTCTCTGATAACTAAAATAATANAAGTTAGTATTTACGTTTGTAAATAAATAATAAAAATGAACATTTTTGCTATACTTCTGCTCTCTGATAACTAAAAAAAAAAAAAAAAAAGCAAATTTGTTTCTAACAGTTAAAACAGTAAATNAAAAAAAAAAGCAAATTTGTTTCTAACAGTTAAAACAGTAAATACGCTTACCCAAAATTGGGCGAACGTCGCTCTCAAGGTTCAACTTCACCCCGTCTTAAAGTAAGTAATTTATAAACTGAACGGAAAATATGATAACGTCGAAATGCTCAAAGACCTATATTTTCCAACTTCGTCGCATGCGGTGCTTGAATGACGTTCGAATCCATCCATCCATCATAAATTCCGAAACCCTAAATCCTCACATTGGTGGACTTGAACTNGCTTGAATGACGTTCGAATCCATCCATCCATCATAAATTCCGAAACCCTAAATCCTCACATTGGTGGACTTGAACGAGTATGCTCTTAAATACGGCACTTATAGTCTGTTCGTGGCCTCTTCACACTTTTTGAATCAAATATTTGAAAAGTTACCCTATGTGTAAGGTTTTTTTCCCCCTAATACATAATTTATTACAAGCGTTATATTCTTCTGTTAAAATTTTTTAGTTAAATTGAACTTTTAATTATATTTCATCTATATATTATAATATTTCATAAATAATTAAAATAAATAAAACAGAGACAAAATATATGTCATGGCAATTCATATTAAGAAATAGTTCTTATGTAAAATATTTTTGAACACAGTGCGCACTGTTACGAACTAGCTAANATGGCAATTCATATTAAGAAATAGTTCTTATGTAAAATATTTTTGAACACAGTGCGCACTGTTACGAACTAGCTAATCCATACGTGAAAGTTGCTGGGGTCGTAGCTGAAATAATGACTCATTATTCGGTAGAGCACAACAGTCTAAGATGATATTTATTAACATAAGGATTTTACAATAACTGTTTTAATGACTATTGATCGGGGGAGATTTAAATTGAATACTAAGATGCTAATTAATTATATTAAATGTTAGTTACTTCACGCCATTACTATTACTGTCTAATTGGNAAATTGAATACTAAGATGCTAATTAATTATATTAAATGTTAGTTACTTCACGCCATTACTATTACTGTCTAATTGTAAAGTCGTCACCTTGTTCATGATGCCAGAGGCTGATTCTACGACATGGTTAACGACAGCCGGACACACCTATCTTCNAAAGTCGTCACCTTGTTCATGATGCCAGAGGCTGATTCTACGACATGGTTAACGACAGCCGGACACACCTATCTTCCGTGGTCTTCTCTCGTCTCGGGTCGATGACAAAAGACCCTGTTCCGGGTGTTACGCTGGCCTATATTAGGCGCATTGTTTAATATATTTCTGCGGCCCCGTTTAGTGACCGGTGGAGGGGATTTCTGCAACTGTCTTCTTTCGCAAGGTGNTCTGCGGCCCCGTTTAGTGACCGGTGGAGGGGATTTCTGCAACTGTCTTCTTTCGCAAGGTGTTGTTGCAATAACCCTTGTGTCCTGGTTTAATGTTTGAAGGTGTGATCAGGCAGACCACTTAGCTAAGGCCCGATCACACCATTTCATAACAGCACGAATAAAGCACGTTGTCCCTTTGGTGTAATTTTCTAGACTTGTTAAGCTTTGTGCACAAGAGGTGGAGGAATAACCTGAAAATAAAAATCTAGGAGCGATTCAGTAAAGTTGGAAGTAAACATGAATGGACTATATGATGTTGTCTTACGTATTATTTATAGCAAAGGAGCTCTCGCGTATAATGTTGCCGTTACAACCAACTACGCCTTCCGGGAGTAGTATGCTTAGTTTCATGGCGAAGGATATTCGCTTACTCTGGCCATTACAAACATAGACTAAAGATGAGGTAGACCGCTTATTTGTCTTCTGCGCACGTACCCAACACTGACCTACCCCAATCACACACAACTGTCATAGTCACATGGTNACCGCTTATTTGTCTTCTGCGCACGTACCCAACACTGACCTACCCCAATCACACACAACTGTCATAGTCACATGGTCAACACTGATGAAAGTATTTGTTTATATCTTAATTTATAAATGACAACCACTATTATATGAATAAAATACCTTTACCAATTTCAATTTAACTAAATTTCATTACAAATTTTTCAGAGTAAGTTTACATACATCTCAAAGCATTTGTTTACAAATCAATTTTCTAACCTGAAATCCAAACCATGATGATTTCGCTAGACGTGTTGGCATAAAAGCAGTTCAATGTTGAGACACGGAGATTGGTTGTGCGCGGCCAGCGAGTTCNACCGCTTATTTGTCTTCTGCGCACGTACCCAACACTGACCTACCCCAATCACACACAACTGTCATAGTCACATGGCCAACACTGAGGAAAGTATTTGTTTATATCTTAATTTATAAATGACAAGCACTATTATATGAATAAAATACCTTTACCAATTTCAATATAACTAAATTTCATTACAAATTTTTCAGAGTAAGTTTACATACATCTCAAAGCATTTGTTTACAAATCAATTTTCTAACCTGAAATCCAAACCATGATTATTTCGCTAGACGTGTTGGCATAAAAGCAGTTCAATGTTGAGACACGGAGATTGGTTGTGCGCGGCCAGCGAGTTCNATTTCGCTAGACGTGTTGGCATAAAAGCAGTTCAATGTTGAGACACGGAGATTGGTTGTGCGCGGCCAGCGAGTTCGGTCTACTCCTTCTTTTGACTATGGATACAAACAGGAGATTTTTTCTTCTAGTGGCAATTTAACAAATACTTTTTTTTCTCTACCATCATTTTTGAGATTAGCTTTTTCCACCGGACACTAATCTAATAGTGCGTGAAAGGGTTTACAGTTAGTAGAAACTGGTCAAAAAATCTTTGACATTTATTTAAAAGAAAATCTCCTCTCATTAAATCGTTTTTTTCTGGATTCAAAATAGGGCGTGCATTACAAGCCGAACCCTCTCTTTTTTAATGATCAATTTCGGAGTTCGGAAAGCGTGCACCAATTATTTTCCTACTAAACACGCGCAATAAAATATTATCTTGCCCTGAACTGAAATTAAAAAATACTGGTATGGGTGTAATATATAATTGGACATATTAAACAAGTGCTTACTTTCCCACAGTAGCTGATTTTTAATAATAAAATTAAATTTTTCCGCCCTTGGGCTGCATGGTATTGGCTTAGTTGTGGTTTTTATTTCATTAATTTTGGAAGTTCTGCATTTTGTATCGGACAATAATGTTATATCTAACTTATGCATTTTAAGGTAAATCTTGTCAAGTAACTATTATTTTATTTTAATTTCAACGTTTACGACTCATTCTGTTTAATGAAGAGAGTTCACATCAAACATTTACTAAATTTTCTAATTNTTTTAATTTCAACGTTTACGACTCATTCTGTTTAATGAAGAGAGTTCACATCAAACATTTACTAAATTTTCTAATTATACAAATATTCACTTGCACTGAATATTATAAAACTTTGTGAAGTAGATAGTTGTATATATTTAGCACTTTATACACCAGTCAAGTAAGGACACGTGTGGAAACAAATATTTAAACAAAAAAATGAAAAAAACAAAATTACAGACACATGGGTGGTTCTTATGAAGGACACAACATGCATTTACACTGAACTCTACATAACTTAATAATATTAGTNACAGACACATGGGTGGTTCTTATGAAGGACACAACATGCATTTACACTGAACTCTACATAACTTAATAATATTAGTGTTCAATAGTCCTGAAAATAATAATAAGAACAACATTCCTCTCAAGATTTATAATTTTACACAATTTTTATTATTAAACTTTTTAAATATTGTAACATTCTATTTGTATATTTGTTTAGTAAGGCAAAGGTTGACGCGCCCCGACAGATATTTGTTCGTCAGAAGGCACACTCTGGCGAAACTCGCAGGCGGGCTACCGCAATAAATATTAAGGGTTGGGCGAGCATGCTCGAAGAATGACGCCAGGATCCCGACGCAGAATGAACACGTGGCGTAGCAGCTGCGTCTCGCAGCTGCAAAGGGGACGCAAGCTCACACCAGCTGCGGCGTCTCCACCGAGCCAGCTACTGCAATAAATGATGAGAGCCTTTGGCGAGCAGGCCAGAATAATAGTGATGCGATATCCGGAGGCAGTGGAAGAAACACGTGCGCCGACCAAGGGACCACCAAGGGTCCCAGCACATGCAGAGTGGGACAATNCGATATCCGGAGGCAGTGGAAGAAACACGTGCGCCGACCAAGGGACCACCAAGGGTCCCAGCACATGCAGAGTGGGACAATAAACGTCGGTGCCAGAAGCGAGGGCCGAAGCTGGACCCACGTACGCCGGAGCGCCGAACACGTGTGTTACGACCCAGGTGACGCGGTGGTCAGCCCGGACATGTGCAGAGATGATGCGAGTTTAATATGGCAAACGAGCATACAAAAACAGGAGGAAGACGAANTATGTTAACTCGCAAAGAAGGTGAATTTATTTGGTAAATTGGACCTAGGGATAGTAGCGTCAACATATTCCTACGATCTGACACGGAGGGCTAGCATCAACTGCTGGTGCCTTACGCAGAGAGCAGAATCAATACCTACTTATAAACCATAGCACTGGGCAGGTATCAAGGTTAATAAATAATGCCGTGCTATGTTTGTGCCGGCGTAAATTTTTTCTTTTGTGTTAAATGTGAGGATAAGAAGCCACATGAGGGTGTAAACATTGAATCACTTGTTTTAAAAACGAAATTTCGGGAAGGAACACTTTTTCCAGAACCGGGATCGCCAAATTCTCTACGTGACGTTCCCCCCCTCCTCCCTTCTCAACAAGAACATGGACGCTACCATCCTTGACAATTATTCTATCACAGTATCAAAATGTAAGAATTATATTATAACAACTCATTCCAACGCATCATCATAAATAATTTTATGCTGATAATGTTNGTATCAAAATGTAAGAATTATATTATAACAACTCATTCCAACGCATCATCATAAATAATTTTATGCTGATAATGTTTCCTTATTTGAAAACATTTAAAGATGAATTTGTAACTGATATTTATATAATAAAAAAAGTACGAGGAAACGGTGAATAATAAACACATAATTAAATAGAACAAGCAAGATAAACAAAAGAAGGCAACTCCTATCAACGGNGTATCAAAATGTAAGAATTATATTATAACAACTCATTCCAACGCATCATCATAAATAATTTTATGCTGATAATGTCTCCTTATTTGAAAACATTTAAAGATGAATTTGTAACTGATATTTATATAATAAAAAAAGTACAAGGAAACGGTGAATAATAAACACATAATTAAATAGAACAAGCAAGATAAACAAAAGAAGGCAACTCCTATCAACGGAAATACTCGATGGGCACATTCAAAAAGCGTCGCGGACTAGCTGTAACTAGCGTAACAACTAGGAGAAGTAGGGGGGGGAGGTGTACACTGGCCCTCCCTTCATTTAGTAAAGGGCACCACAACGAGAATAAATGTGCACCCAGACTGTTTCTTTTCACCGAGATGCATTGATACACTGCATGTAATCTCTGATGAAATGATGTAATTTATTACTGATGCGTTTATATAGTTCATTCACGGTTTCTTCACACTTTTTTAATCAAACCCTTCAAAAATCACCCCATTGATGACGTCTTTGGCTGTTTCCTAAATGTACCCGGTACAACAAAAGTTTAATACTTGTTTTAACATTAACATAATTTTAATTTTTGTTAAATGGAACACTAACTTACATTTTACTTATATATTGTTTTAATTAATTTATAATCAGTACGAATAAAAACAGTGAGAAAAAAGGTATGTTGGTAATGCCTGGTAATAAATATTTCCTATAAAAAATATTATTACACTGAGTGCGTACGAATGCGGTGCGTTGTCCATTTGGTATAATTATCTAGGCTGGGTTAAGCTTTGTTTGCATGAGGTGGAGGAATATCCTGGAAGTAGAACTCAAGCAGGGTTTCAGAGAAGTCGGACGTACCCATGAATGGACTATTATACATATTCTCGTCTGGGTTATAGACATTCCTCTATATTTTATGCAGCATACAATTTAGGTTTTTATAGCACGAAAATTAAGTTTACAAGAGAAGAAAAAAGTCATAAGAGGAACGCCGAAAGGCTTGCCCCACCCTAAAATTGCGACGTTGTTGAACAATTGCCGCCGATCTACACACGGGCTACCAGTAGTCTACGGACCACAGTTCGAGAAACATTGCCCTTAAACTAACCTAACTGGGAAAGGTCCCCACGCCCCTGGTAAACATAGTATATGCTGTTCACGGTTGATTACGCACTTTTGAAATCAACGTTTGAAAAACGGCACTACTACTACTTGTGCAGGGGAAAGGTACCTAAGAGTGCGCAGTGCCATTTTCTGGCAGTTGGCATGACTGAAAAAACTACGTCGGGCCTCGGTTGGTTCTTTACTGTGAGGCAAGTGTGTGGTGTGAAACTTGCAATTATGCAAGGCTGTTTGTAGATTTGACAGGCGAGAAATCAATTTTTGTTACTTTGATGTAATATTTCAAAGACTAAGTTAAACTTTGTCATGTAGGTAAACGAAGGTGCATTCATTATACGCACGTTATGTAACAGCAATGGTTCCAAACATTCTTGACGATTTAACACATTGTGCTTTTCTAACATTTGCTGCTATCTATCGGTTATTTCAAAAATCTCGGTTTCGTCCCACAAGAGTGCGCATATAGATTGTCCACAAGATTGAGCGCGCACACTTTGGGGGAATGTACGCGCTCTTTGGAACTAGTTATAATTTTTTTATTTATTAATGAACTGGTTTATATTTGTATCGGAATGCCATCGTCGTGTAAGAGAAAGTAGGACAGGAAGTTGATATTTACAAACGAATTGTTAAATGAAGCAAGACGAAGAATATAAAATGGGGAAAGTCAAAGAAAAGTCGCAGTGAATCTGGACACAAAGGAATCGAAACTAAGAAAACGTCTTAAAACTGTGAGTACTAGCCTATATTTAATGGCAGATTTGTTATCTAACTTATCTTGCATGAACCCACAAGCTGTCTCCTGTTCGCAGATCGTGTTCCAATTCGCACGTTTTGTTACGAGAATTGTCACATTACCCAATTTAGTGTACAAAATCTGTGACATATTTCTGTAATACGTATTTTGCGTTTTGTCAGCTTTAAAGCTTACATATAACGTAATCCCTGCCATGTTAGTTTTGCAGATCGAAAGTCCCAAAACCACATGCAAAATTGGGTTATTACAATAAATAAAAGTTTATCACAATCATTGTGATGTAAATTGCCGAAAACGTTATTTTACATATATTTTAATCGTATAATTTAATAAAATTCATATTTTATAATTATTTAAATTTGATCATATTAAACTACACAGTGCTGTAAATGTTTTTGTATAGAAATATGGATTATTTTACGAAGTGTTGGGTTTTAATTTTAGTACTTATAATTTTACTTCTTTCTATAAACGTGATGTCGAATAGATTATGTCGAATAGATAGCACTGACACAAAACACAAATTATGAAACACCAAATTAAAACCAATTGGAACACGGCCTCAGTAATTATCTTAATAGAAATCAATGATGAAGTAAATTAGGCGTACATGAGTTTATGTTATACGATGATAAATCGCAAACTCATCGATTAACCGATTGTTGTTTATCAATCGACATATTGATTCTCTAAGGGAAATGATTGATTCCTTTTTTTAGCCAAAAATGTTAAGAATATATTAATAATAAAAATGTTAATACCGTGTTTTGCGATCGATCAATTATTTTTATCTTGGAACCTAAGCAGATCTAATAGGCTGTTCATTGCAGGAATGCCTTTCTTTCCTGCTTATTACATACAGACAAGTGCATTTTGTTTGTTTCACGATCGTGATTAGATAAGCCTCACCCAGATTCCATTAATTTTTATTAGTGCAAACCAGTAGTCTTATAATGAGTGCGGTATGTTCTAATACGCACAGTCAACTAAAATTATTCAGTCATTGTTTCAGGGATCCATTCCAGTGTCACTGGGACGGCTGAAGCGAGTTTTTTCACCAGCTCAGGAGCAAGAACTGGCAGACCACATGAGAGATTTGGACAGCCGATTCTACGGCTTTGGGAGGAAATAGCTTATGAATTTGGCTTTCGAATATGCTACTCTGAACAATATTCCACATAGTTTTAACAATGTCACGAAGGCAGTGGGGCGACACTGGGCGCAACATTTCTGCAAGGGACACGATTTGTCTCTCCGGTCACCAGAAGAATTCAGTCTCGTCAGAGATGGGATTCAACAGAGTACAGTGCCAGAAGTGTTTCCATAATTTTAAACAAGTGTCAGAAGAAAAGAGATTTAATGCCCATCGCATATTCAATATGGACGAAAGTGGAATCTCTTGTGTCCCAAACAAAGTTCCTAAAGTACTTTCTCCCAAAGGCAACCGTCAGTTAGCAAAGTGTCTTCAGCAGAGAGGGGGCAGGCAGTGACAGTTGTTTGTTGCATGAATCCTATTGGTTTATACGTCCCCCCTGCCATTACTTTCCCCAGAAAAAGAATGAAACAGGAGTTAGTCAAGGATGCTCCTGAATGCCCTCTTCACATGATATCTGATAGTGGATTCATAAACCCTGAACTGTATCTTGTTTCGCTTAAACATTTAAAGAACTATGTCATGCCCTCTGACGATGACCCAGTACTCCTTATACTAGATAGTTATTCGTCTCACTGTTCTCTTGAGNTCTCCTTATACTAGATAGTTATTCGTCTCACTGTTCTCTTGAGGCTGTAATTTTTTTTGCAGAGAACACAATATCACACTCCTGTTGCTACCTCACCATGCCACTCACCAGTTACAAACCCTTGATCGAGATTCTTTGGCCCCCTGAAATCATTGTTTGCCGATGAAGCTGACAAATGGATGCACAATCACCCTNCCCTTGATCGAGATTCTTTGGCCCCCTGAAATCATTGTTTGCCGATGAAGCTGACAAATGGATGCACAATCACCCTGGTCGTGCTATTTCCCAGACAGATATCTGCTTGCTTTTCCGCAATGCATATGAAAAGGTTGCCACTATAGAGAAAGCAAAAAATTCGTTTCGTGCAACAGGATTTCATCCGTATAACCCTGATGTGTTCAGCGATGAGGATTTTATCCCATGTAATGTGACTGATAGGCCCCTTCTATAAGAGTTAATATACACTGGCGACGAAATCGTTCCTGTTGCTTTAACGGTTTCTGTGCACAGTCAGGAAACTCCAGCTAGACTTTCGACTTTCCATCGTGGACACATCCCCTTAAACTACTGAAATTGATCGTGATGTTGCAATGGCTTTTTCTTAATCTGGTGAGAATATAACAAATGAGGACCAAATACCCTAGAATAGCGACGTAAGTCATGACGGTGGATTTGATTATCCTGACCGTAGTGAGAATATTTCGCCTAGGGCCACTGAGGTTAGTAGATCGGCTGGTGAAATAATTATCGAGGCTGAAGTGCGTGTTTGAGAATCAAGTAAGGATAGTGACGAAGAAAGCAGCGCTCCCAATGACACTAAGAATAATAGGCCTGCTATAGCAGAACATGATAAAGCAACAGCAATCTCTCCAGCTGACATTATTCCTCTTCCCAAAAGCAGACACTATTGACATGGGAAACAGAAAAGGAAGGAAATCAGAGGAAATTACAGGTTCTCAATTGAAAAATGCTCTTTTGCTTGCGAATTACAAGAAAAAGGCACGAGTTTCTTTGACGTAAAATGAAAGGGGAAATGCTTAATGTGTAGTAAATAGGATTACATCATCAAAGATAGTAGAAAGTGATATATTCTGTTCAGGATGCGATGAGATATACACTAAGCCTATATCTGAAGACTGGATACAGTGTATAAAATGCCAACAATGGTGGCATGAGCAATAATCGTCATTTGAAGGAGGTTCAATATGTACATGTGGCAAGTGTTGAATGCGCACCCTTAGGAGATAGGGCTCCTAAGGGTGCGCATTTGTAATTATTTGATTTTTTTTTGCATTTTGTGAAAATTAGAACATGTATATGTTATTGGGCCTGTAAGCAAGAAGTTGTAATTGATCAATAAAAGGCCACGTGAGGGAACCATTTTTTTTTTACTTTAAAATGTAGCAGTAAATGTGTTTGATTTGTTAGGTGCGCACTCTTTGGTGACTTTCCCCTATGCATCTTTTAACGAGTGAACTGACTGGCATGAAATTTAACGACGGAGGGAAAGTAGTTCCATGTCTTGACGTTGAATTTTAAGTACTAGGTCAACTTTTGTAAATAGTAAAATTATTTGTTTTGCTTTCCGTTTTCCTTAATTCATAGACGTGTAAGAATGAGAATATTTGTAAAATATTCCTTGTCTATTAATTGCACAGTTAGACTTGACCGACGCATAAATGAAGTGGCGAGGCCCATGAAAGTGTTCATTTTACGTAAGACGGAAGACTACAGAATGTGCATATAAGTAGATATTAAGCAGGGGTTTCGGCAGTGCTCAGTTTACTGTCGACAGACTATAACAGAAGAGAGTGGAATTACTGTACGCTTGACTAACCATATACTAAACCAGAGGTAGATTTTTTTTGTCTCCTGAACATTGTTACGGTTGAGTCCCGGTGTGAAATGCCTAACTAAGCATTTACCGAAGAGCAACGCCACAGAGTTCATGAACACCAGTTCGGTTCCGAATTCAGCAACGATATAACAATGGCGCGAAGACGCCTCAGAAGTGCTGGAATATCAAAACGGCAGACTGAGGGTGATTGCAGCAAGCAGGGGAGAATGAACCGCACGACGCGTGGCAACAGGGGATCCACTGAGCCAGCGCTGATCTAAGAGCCTTTTACCTAAGAAGAGCAGTCAACCCGGAGGAGCCCGCCGCCGACGCACAAGGGGAACCAATCAAATCACAGTACGTCAATAGTCACGTGGTGGGGCGAGAAGAGTGATATAGGCGTCTACGGCCGAGAGGGGTCGTCGTCTCCTACGAACTTCAGACAAGACCGCGGCTGTTCCTTGGGCCGTTTCCGCCAGAGGGTCCGGGTGCGAGGCTGGGGTAAGTTTCCTTCCTTTATATGTGATCCTCCTTCTTACTCACAACCTTCCTTAAGTCCTTCCCTTTCACTTCCGTTGGACTTAACTTTAATTGAATAACATTGTATAATCTTCCACTTTAGAGCAAGTAAAGTCTATATTTAATCATTTCAAACAATCCTTTTTAATTATCTGAGCTTATCCTGTTTTCCTTAATCTTAACCTTTCCTAAAGAATGTTATGAGCCACCCAGGCTCATAACAAATGGTGGAGGCGCCTTAAGAGCCCTACCAATCGACTAGCAAGCGAGTCAAACCCACCTCCTATATCCCCCACCCACCCACCCTCTTCGGATCACTCATTTATTAACTTTTTCTGCAGTACAGTTCCTGCACTAACCAGTAGTTGGGTTTAGTAATTGCATGTGCTTGGAGATTAATTGCTTATTCTGCTTGACTATCATAATTGGGGAAGGTGTATCTTACATACACAATGCAACATGATACCACCTTATTAAATGGCTCGTTCTCCGAAAAATCAATCTCCGTTAAAACGCATTTCACATTGTAAGAGCTTATCCGAAAGCAAGAGATAAGGACGCAAACGTAAATAGTAATACACAAACATGGCGGAAATACCGAAATTTAACTTAGTGATCCAACAACCAGTTCCGATAGAAAAATTTTACGGTAGTCAGGAAGAAGACATTTCGGAATTCTTAAAGGAATTTGAAATAGGGGCAGAAATCAACCAGTGGGACGAGGAAACGAAAATTAAAAGGCTACCAATATATCTAGTAGGCGCACCTAAAAGGGTGTATGAAAACATCATAAATAAAATTCAGCCACATCTACTCACATGGGAAAATGTTACGCATGACCTTATTAATATTTTTGCCACTGACGAAACCATTGCTAAATATAAAAGACAATTGTACAGCAAGCGACAGGAGCCTAATGAATCCGCAACCCTACATGTACAAGAAATTATTTTTCTAGCAAATAAGGTTAAACACAACATGCCAGAGGCGGAAATCATAGCAATTCTTTGGAATTCGTTAGCGCCGACAGTAGTCGATAAACTTATAGTCATGAGCAATAACACACTAGCAGAAATGAAAAATAATATCAGACATATTGAAGCCGGTATTTACAAGTATAAACAAAATCTACAACATAC
Source organism: Clitarchus hookeri (assembly GCA_002778355.1). NCBI lineage: Eukaryota > Metazoa > Arthropoda > Insecta > Phasmatodea > Phasmatidae > Clitarchus > Clitarchus hookeri. The sequence goes on from NQII01008147.1 coordinate 23,072, forward strand.
ACAAAATTCAACCACTTTCATGGAAGAACAGCTTAAAGAACTGAAAGAGGAAATTTGTAAACTATCAGTGTCCCGCGATCACGGAAAGGTAGATGAAAAACACACAAACCGACAACAGGCGGTTAACACAGGAAGGTTCGATCGGACAACAAATTTCAGGCAAAACAGAAACTTTCACACATACAGAACACCCCCAATGGACGCACCTCCGATATTTCAAGTGCCACCGTACCCATTCGACAGCCTAGCAACACCATACCCATACTTTTTCCCACAACAGCCAATGCATAGCCAATATCCTACGTCTAACACACAAACATTTCAAAATTCACAAAAACGGGGAGTACAGGATGTAGTTTTCCCCTATACACCCTGCACACTTCAACCCAAACAAGGGGACAAGCCCAGGCACACATATGCGAACATAGCGAGTCAATTTTGTAAGCCTAGTGCGACATGTTTATCGGTCAGACCGCAACAGAGGCCTTGTATACGGACACCGATAGGTAACAGGTATGCAAGCCGGGCTATCACACCACGACAGCCATGTACAATAGAGTTTGAAATAAGGCGGTATTCGCAACAGTTTCAAACTAACAACCGAAAGCAGGTACCCCATGTATTTAACAAAATAAGAGAGTTTTACAAAACAGGCGGTAAACCGGCTCCGTACCCCCCTCGTACTGTTCCAAATAGGGAAATACCTAACAGAAGGCAAAGTAATCCGCAGCACATGGAAAACGTAACACAACAAGGTCCAGCGCAGAAAGTAGTACGGCAATATGCCGCGGTAAAATACGGGCCGCAGCACGAATTCGCACAAACCTGCGCGTTATGTTTCTATGAGGGACATCGTTCCGCCGTCTGCCCAATGTTTCCCAAGAAAGATATAGAGTGGCAGAAGGACATGCGTGGTAGGTTTCAAAGTTTTCAACGCAAACATACAGTTACTAAACCACACAGTTCACGCACTGTAGGTAAGCCGGCATACGCAAACCACAGCAAATTTAGAGAACCTAAGATACCGACGCTGAGGGTGAAAAACTTCCACACAGCAACAAAGCCGGCCAGCTACAAGGCGAAAAAGCCAGTCCACATAGAAATCATGAAAATCACAGAGAACGTAGGCGCTACACCGAAAATCATCATTAACACGAAGGACAAAGCGTTTTTATCTTTAATTGATACGGAGTGTTCCAAGTCATGCATAGCCGCAACCATGGTAGGAAGTCATAAACTAAAACCACTCTCACGACCCTTTAAAATAATGGCAGCGACAGACGAACTACCATCCCCTCACTACTATATAAATTTAACTTTCCAAATTGAAGGGCACACATACACACATGAGTTTCTCGTCATTGAAAACCTTCAAGCTGACGCCATAATAGGGTGTGACTTTATTCGGAAACACCGTTTAATCCCAGATTTGTATGCGAAAGTCGCAACACTTAGACATATGCATGATTAAATCATTACAGTTCCATTTATTGATCTAGATGACGAAAATAGTGTTTTCTTTTTCAACACAATCCAACAAATGCAAAATTTTGAGCCTGACGACCACCAACTACCGTATGAAAACATAAATCCAGCTTTACACCCAGAGGAAAAAGAGAAAATTCAAACGCTATTACAGAAATATAAAGACAGATTCGCGTTTAAGATTACAGAATTAACTGAAACACGAAAATACCACATTAAAAATGATTTAACAACCACCAAACCCGTACATTGTAAACCGTACAGAATAGCGCCTTCAAGGAGAGAAGCTATTCAAATGCAAATCCAAGAGATGTTAGAGGCTAACATAATCGAAAAATCAACAAGTCCTTATGCCGCTCCGTGTCTAGTCGTACCGAAAAAGGACGGGACCATACGGATGGTAACCGATTTCAGGAGACTTAATAATTTCATTCCAGACCAAAATTATCCACTGTCACGAACGGACGATATTTTGCAAATCCTCCAAAATACGAAGTATATTACTAGTTTAGATATGTTTTCCGGATTTTATGCGATTCCCATTAAGCCAGAAGATCGATATAAATTGGCATTTGCTATAGACCAAATAGGATTGTTTCAATACCGTAGATTACCCATGGGATTGAAAGCAGCCCAAAGTTTTTTCAGGAATTTGTTGACACACTGTTAGGGGACCTTAGATGGCAGTCAGTAATCTGTTACGCGGACGATATATTTGTAATAGGAAATTATTTTCATGAACAAATTCGTAATCTTGAAAAACTACTTGTCCGCATGAGAGAATTTGGGGTCAAACTTAATCCAAGAAAATGTAAATTTGCATCCCAGGAACTAAAAGTACTATGGCATCAACTAACGCCTAAGGGTCTAGCACCAGATCCAGAGAAAATTCAAATAATAGTTAACACACCACCACCCATAAATGTAAAACTATTACGATCCTTTCTGGGGCTCACTTCTTACTTACGAAAATTTATTAGTGACTACTCGAAAATTGCGCAGCATCTAACGGAATTAACAATAAAAGACACAAAATTCTACTAGGATATTCCACAACAGTCCACGTTTTTACAGTTAAAGAAAGCTATAACTTCACCTCCGGTACTAATACCCTTTTTATATATGAGAAAACAATCTTAGTTTGTGATGCGTCCAAAACAGCTGTTGGCGGAGCACTCTTACAGGAAGACCACCAGGGTCGACGGTTTGTTATAGCTTACGCGTCAAAATCACTGGCACAGAACGAGAGAAGTTGGTCGACGACAGAAAGGGAACTAGGAGCGGTTGAATATTTTTGTACTTACTTTCGACAATATTTATACGGGAGAAAATTTATAGTCGAAACAGATCACGCATTACTTAGATATTTTACATCTATGGCTGAACACAACAACCGTATCCAGAAATTTGCAACTGCCTTAAGCGACTTTTCATTTGAAACTAAAATTGTTAAGGGACGGAATAATATCATAGCTGATTATTTATCTCGTGTACCACACTCTGAAGTCGCAAATATGTACCAGAAGCGAATAAATAATAAAAGTTATACATTACTTAATATTCCCCCGCACGCAGATAACATTTTTGAGGCCCTATCAATAGTGATATTTTTTTGCAAAGAAAAAACTGAAGAGGTCAAGAGTACAATCGTGAGGTTTATCTTCCAAAATTGGGAAGAATATAGCCATACTTGGTGTATCGCGGGAAATAGATTGGATAATATATCTAAGATAAAAATTCAAAACGAACTACATAACCTTCCAGTTCAATTAATACTACACGCAGTATCAACTTACTATCAGATCAATATTCATATAGTGTCAGAGGAAAAGGCTCAAAGTAAATCTGTTCAGTGTGATCGGCCGGTAGCTAATGTTGCGTTTTATGCAAAGTTCAGTCATGAGAACGTACACTTCACCCCAGTCATTACAAATGTGACTGAATCAATTGAACCAGAAAGCGAACTTTTTTTATTCCCACTTCAGCATATTCCAACAAACACGTCTCCATTTCAGGGCGAGTATGATAAGGACACATTTATTTTACAATTAAAACAGGCTCTTACACAACCCGACAGTGTTTCACCAGCAATTCGTCGTTTATCTCGCAGGTATGGGGTAACAGCTAACGGGGAAATATATTATAAAGTACATACGCCAACAGGCGAACGTCATCTAACAGTGGTACCACGGCATTATGTGCCAGAGATTATAATGGCCCATCACGACGAGTTAGTCGGAGGCAGACATTTTGGCGTTCGTAAGACTATAGATAAAACAAAACACGCGTATACTTGGGAAACAATACAAAAAGATGTCAAGGAATATATTAAAACATGTGAGACTTGCCAACGCGCTAAACGTGCTAATAGTAAACCAGCAGAGAGTTGCAGCCCATTCCACCTCGTCCTATATTTTAAATGTGGTCGATCGACGCCAAAGGACCCCTTCCGACCACGAAAGCTGGTAATAAGTACATTTTAGTTATGACCGAACATGCTACACGCTATGTCATGGCTACACCAGTCAAAAGCATAGATGCAAAGACGTGCGCAAAATTTATTAAAACAATAATACTTAGATTTGGGTGTCCAAAATTTTTATTATCTGATCGCGGCACGTCATTCCAAAATGAAGTCATTTCACAATTGTTAGACGAATTAAAAATCAAAAGACTGTGCACTACGGCTTATAATCCGCAGGCTAACGGTTTAACTGAGGCCATGAATAAGGTAATTGGCCAACATCTAACAATGTACGCGGAGTCCAACCAACAGAATTGTGACAAATATTTAGAATTTATTATCTTCAACTATAACACTACCGTTAATACAACAACGTGGTTCACACCGTTTTATCTCGTCCACGGAGTTAATGCAAGCCAACCTTCACACGTAGTTCTTAACAAACCAGACGTAAGAACCGCCGAATGGGTACAGACTTTAGAAAATATATGAGCCACAGCTGCGAAGAATATCGGTAAAGGTCAACGGGTCCAAGCTAAATATTTTAATAAGAGGTTTCATCCCTCTCAGTACAAGGAAAACCAGTGGGTGTGGCTGAAAAACCACGCACCCTCCTTTCCGGATAGTAAATTTAAATAGCCAGGTATATTTTATGAGTTGGTCCCCTCTAAAAACACGGTAATCTTAGAGATGCGACGGCGTGGGAAAAAGTTTAGGGACACAGTGAATACGCGACATATTAAACCGGCTTATTTAAGAAACACTCGACGGTTCACTCAAGCAGATTCAAATTCACGCAACCACCAATCACAAATAGTGACCAATTCTCAAGCGTGTGAAGGCAGGTGTGGAGGATGCCGTTTGCATGTTTATTGTCCCATCACTGCTGTCGGACAAATAAATACTCTCGCCGGGTCACAAAACGCACAACTTCACACATACAAAATTTTTTTATTAAGTAAACTCTGAAGCATGTATAATAAAAGGGACTTACGTGTGATGTTGTTTTCAGGGGAATGTCCAGCATGAAAAGGGCTGCGTTGTTATGTGTGATTTTACCATTCCTTATCCCACCANCACGTGTAATGTTGTTTTCAGGGGAATGTCCAGCATGAAAAGGGCTGCGTTGTTATGTGTGATTTTACCATTCCTTATCCCACCATCTTTTTCCTCCACAACCAGCAGTTATCCCATTTTCAGAATGCACTCAGGCGTTTACTGGTAGGATATACAACAGGCCATAGTATACGAGGAGTCTGTACCGATAATTTATAACATCCCATTGCACACGCCACAGTCGATTTTTCATTACACACATGTGGGAACAACACATGTGCCAGTTCAACGTTTACAAACACGTCTTGTCACAGAATACGCGGCAGAATACAGAGCACATTTACCGCATTCCACGTGCAAAACCAGTAACCAATACAATAAATTGCTTCAAAGAAATGTTCTTCGCACGTGAACAGCCACTACAGATGGATGCATGTCAGTTTCAATGTACGAACGACTCACTTTAAAAAATCACGAAATTTTTACCACAATACTTTTTAATAAGTAATGTACCATCACCTATATATAGCGATTGCTTAAATGGCGCAGATTCTACGGCAAACACAGTTAGCCCGCACAAATCATAATGCATAAATAACTGCTGGACTGAATAATTTCTGCCATTATTCTATCACACAAATCCCTAATCACCCTCAATCTATACCTTTTTCCTATTACGCATAACGCACAGCGCAGCAGAGACACGTCGCAACATAGACTTTCAACAGGAACGAACCGACAGTCTTCAGAGACGGACCCATTTTTTCCGCACAACAATCTTCGTACCACGCCANCCTTTTTCCTATTACGCATAACGCACAGCGCAGCAGAGACACGTCGCAACATAGACTTTCAACAGGAACGAACCGACAGTCTTCAGAGACGGACCCATTTTTTCCGCACAACAATCTTCGTACCACGCCAGACCGTACCAGGTGAGATGCTGGACTCCAGTGACGCGCTGGCAAGAGGTGTTTTGCTCCTCCGGGACAGGATGCAGTGGGAAGCTGAAAAGGACACCGGATGTTATCTCAGCAGATACCCTCAGCATCCATGGGTGGCCTCATATGCCATGTCCGCCAACCGCTGCAGAGAGCACTGTCGCGAAATGGCGGTTTAAAATTTTCAGTAGCCTTCCGAAGTAATATAATGTGCTTCGATC
>NQII01008147.1:29317-44954 GCA_002778355.1 Clitarchus hookeri
GTGTGAAATGCCTAACTAAGCATTTACCGAAGAGCAACGCCACAGAGTTCATCAACACCAGGCCGGAACCGAATTCAGCAACGATATAACAATGGCGCGAAGACGCCTCAGAAGTGCTGGAATATCAAAACGGCAGACTGAGGGTGATTGCAGCAAGCAGGGGAGAATGAACCGCACGACGCGTGGCAACAGGGGATCCAATGAGCCAGTGATGATCTAAGAGCTTTTTACCTAAGAAGAGCAGTCAACCCGGAGGAGCCCGCCGCCAACGCACAAGGGGAACCAATCAAATCACAGTACGTCAATGGTGACGTGGTGGGGCGAGAAGTGTGATATAGGCGTCTACGGCTGAGAGGGATCGTCGTCTCCTACGAACTTCAGACAAGACCGCGGCTGTTCCTTGGGCCGTTTCCGCCAGAGGGTCCGGGTGCGAGGCTGGGGTAAGTTTCCTTCCTTTATATGTGATCCTCCTTCTTACTCACAACCTTCCTTAAGTCCTTCCCTTTCACTTCCGTTGGACTTAACTTTAATTGAATAACATTGTATAATCTTCCACTTTAGAGCAAGTAAAGTCTATATTTAATCATTTCAAACAATCCTTTTTAATTATCTGAGCTTATCCTGTTTTCCTTAATCTTAACCTTTCCTAAAGAATGTTATGAGCCACCCAGGCTCATAACAACATGTATCCAACATTGACCAACTCGACACCTTTACAACAGTTGAAGTCACAAGGTCAACACTGATGAATATGTTCGTTTGTATATTGAGGCTCCCGCCTACCTGGCGCTTGTACTGCGCTGCAGTGTGTTTGAAATACACGTTCTTTTCTCATGAAACTATAAGACGTGCTTCCCATGTACTCATCTACGAAAATAACACACTCTTCTGAGAGATATGTTGAATGCTTTCAAGACGTCACGCGCATAGGAACACCATTTGGAAGTACCCCAACGTAGCTAGAAAGACTTCCTTAAAGCGCTGTATCTCAAAAATATACGCGTCACATACGTACAAATATATGCGAGGGCCCTGTATTGAACCATCCTACAGACTTCCCGCTAATAGTGTCATTGCTGAAAGTCCCATAGGTACACGTAGTGCNGGAACACCATTTGGAAGTACCCCAACGTAGCTAGAAAGACTTCCTTAAAGCGCTGTATCTCAAAAATATACGCGTCACATACGTACAAATATATGCGAGGGCCCTGTATTGAACCATCCTACAGACTTCCCGCTAATAGTGTCATTGCTGAAAGTCCCATAGGTACACGTAGTGCGACGAGAACACTGCACGCCGGGTCAAAGTCTTGCGCTTAGCTGCCATGACACACTTGATGCGCGTGGCAATGTCGCCCTTATCGCACCCGCACAACGCGGCCTCAAACTCGAAAGAATGCTCCAGTTAAGCGGTTGTCTTAATTTAAATAAAAACTGTTTGGATAAAAAATATATTTGTACTAATTTAAATGTTATCTTATTGCCTTAAAAACTCGTTAGAGGAAGTATACATATATCTGAAAGCACTTGTGTATTTAACAGTATCCTAACCTCAAATCTTGACCACGTCGTTTATGATAGTCGTATTGGCATCAAAGCAGTTCAATGCTGGAACACGGAGACTGGGTTTTCGCAGCTTGTGTGATCACTCTACACCATACTAACGTTAATTCTACTAAGTTAGGAACAAATCGAGATTCATAATGGAAGAGTTAGGCTTAGGGAAAATTTTCGCCGCTAGATGGGTAGTGTTCCATAAAGTAACTATAATTTAAATATTTAAGTTACGTGAATAATAAAATAAAAAGGTTTTACTTCGTTACGAAGTTATTTTATATGATATATATGNTTTAAGTTACGTGAATAATAAAATAAAAAGGTTTTACTTCGTTACGAAGTTATTTTATATGATATATATGATTGTTGCAATTATCCTGTTTGTTGACGTGTAAAATAGAGAAAATGTGGTGCACATACTGCACCAGCGACTACCTAGTGGCGAAAATGTTCCCTTCGACAAACATTCAGCATCGATCTTGCCAACCTGCAGCATACCATACTCTCTCTACGAGACTGACCTGTATTTGACAGAAGATCTCGCCGTACGGCCAGCAGCGGTAGAGTGCGGGCATCACGCCGAACGGCGTCACGAAAAGTCCGATAGCGAGGTCGTTACTGGCCAGTGACGTCAGCAGGTAGCGAGGCTGCAATCAAGCAATGCGCGCGAAGCAATGACATTCGAGTACGTGGAGCGAGAAGGTCCAGCGCCTTTCAATTAGTTTTCTCCATCGAGCCACTTACAAGTAATTACAATGCTCCATGGGACACACTCATTACAAAGTCGTGGCTCACCTTGATACAGAGTTAATTTGCATGAAGATGTAACCAATGAAATAATACAAATTTTACTCAAAGTGGCGATAGTATCAGTTGACGTTAAATTATGTAATTGTTCTCAAATTTATTTATACAAAATTTGCCGGTAATATATTTTGCCCGTGGCCCAGTCTAACTATCGTAGTAGATCACGCTTGGCCCATGGATCAGTAATTGAAAAGCCCTGGTATGCACTCTTCATACTCCTGGTTCACATTACTATANATCACGCTTGGCCCATGGATCAGTAATTGAAAAGCCCTGGTATGCACTCTTCATACTCCTGGTTCACATTACTATGGGAACCTTGGAAATCATGCGTGTTGATATTATTCAACATTTGTCGCTACCCTTTTTTTTCCTAAACGTAATTACAAGTAATTTACAAAAAAAATGTGATGCTTTGTTATTTTTAGTTTTTAAAATAATATATTGAATTTTATGTATTTGTTTGTTGCTTACTACCCTTCGTATNATCACGCTTGGCCCATGGATCAGTAATTGAAAAGCCCTGGTATGCACTCTTCATACTCCTGGTTCACATTACTATAGGAACCTTGGAAATCATGCGTGTTGATATTATTCAACATTTGTCGCTACCCTTTTTTTCCTAAACGTAATTACAAGTAATTTACAAAAAAAAATGTAATGCTTTGTTATTTTTAGTTTTTAAAATAATATATTGAATTTTATGTATTTGTTTGTTGCTTACTACCCTTCGTATNATGCTTTGTTATTTTTAGTTTTTAAAATAATATATTGAATTTTATGTATTTGTTTGTTGCTTACTACCCTTCGTATTCCAACCACCTTCACCTCACTTTTACCTTTCCCCGAGTTTTCTTACGCATTTCTGAGCGTAGAGTCTGTCTTAGTGACGTCGTAGCCTCTTTGAATAACTGTGCAACGTAAATAACGACTTTCGAACATAAACCCAAAACTGTAAATAACAATCAAGGTCCAGTCAACCGTAACTTGTTAAAGAGTTCTTTCCTGAGATTTAAAGGAACTTTTGAGAAATAATATAGAACTACATGGCAACCACGATAATTTCGAGTAATGGTATATTTCACTTGAGGTCTATTTATTACATTACATATCTGCTAAAATTTTCTGAGGAATTGCAGAAGGGGTATTTTGACATAACAGCTATTTAAAACTTCCTATTGCTTACTTTGTATAAACTCTGCTTTGAAACTCGAAGTTGACTACAAACCTGCCATTATTCTCAAGATTAGTTTGATGCTTGTCTCTGCTGCCGATAATACTGGACTTTATCGAATACTGCAAGCCCGTAATCATTTTAGAAATAGGAATTGGTACTCCTGCTAGCCAACATGTACAACTACCATTGTACTATTGTGGGTACTAGAGATAACTCAGAAGTTGTGGAAATTATGCTGAATTCAAATGATTGTCGACTGCCTCGTGTTCTGCTTAGCCGTGCCGATGGTATCACGATTGTGAAGACTGAAAGATTGTCATTGGCTTCTTGGGCCATTCCATTTGCATCTTCAACTGTGTACCTGCAAATCTATCAGAGCCATCGAGGTATTTGTCTGTGCTATTAACTTTATTTTGTATACAGCTGCCAGCAGTACCTTCCACCTATTCAAATACGGCATTTCAAGCTCTGCCAAAACCATTTCTACCAATATCCTCACAGGATGTACCAATGTCCTGCGCAGAGCCATTGATCTCTATGGTTGCAACAACGATTTCTCCATTGACATATTCGGGACTTCAATGCCCGTTGAGATATCAGTGCCAGTTTTTANTATGGTTGCAACAACGATTTCTCCATTGACATATTCGGGACTTCAATGCCCGTTGAGATATCAGTGCCAGTTTTTATCGCAAACAATTCACTTGGTAATTCAGAATGCGAGACCTGCAGTTGACATTATAACCCATTACAAAATCTGCATTAGTGAAATAAGTGATGTAAACATTTCACATAATGACAGCACTAATAAACGCGAGAAGTGTGAAATATTGTATCCTGCAGCTACATTTTTTTAACGAAAAATTAAATTTGTCCGAAAGACAGTTTTGTAAAAGAGTAACATCGTAAGTAATTCTTTTCGAGAGTATGTGTTATTGCTCACAAAATAGTAAATCAGATATAGTTAAATATGCGTTTTTATTTGTCTGTTTCTTGTTTAATTTGTGTCAAAACACCCACTAAACATGAAAATGAACACTGAAAATCTATGATTCACATACATTTTTATGCACAAACAATGAAAAAGAAAATTTTTTAAAACAGAGCATATATGCTTAGCTTTAAATACAAATTATAGTAAGTTCAAAGGAAACAAACTCACATATTTATGGCAGGTTAAGTCAATGGTAAATATTACTAATGTAAAAAAATTATGAGATTAGGCACAAAAGTGACTAAATCGTAGATTTTGTTTTTGTAAATGGTGAGAGTTTTGCGATATTTGAAAAAACTGAAAGTGTCTTGACATTAGCCACCATTAAGTACTTGTCAGCTGTAGTGCACCCTAGCGGGTAACTCTTGAAACAAGCGACATCAGGCCCACTTGAGTGACCAAGGTCGTCACATGTGACAACAGAGAAGCAAAGGCAAAAAGTTTCGAGCACACTACAGCTGTCAACGTCAATAAGAATTATTGCAGTCCAGAGGCATGAGTGGAGAGTGGAGAGATCGGGCGTTAAGTATTGGAAACAAATTTGATTAATAAAGAACTTACATAAATATATGTAATTCAAGGTCATGGTCAACCAGGGTCAACCATCAGGTCTTGGTCAAAGCCACACGCACAATATGGCCGACGTTTGAGGGCATTTACCCTCCAGCATGAACTATAGACTAAATATGAGGTAGACCGACATCGCTGGCTGCGCACAGTCAGTCCACGTATCCCAACACTGAAATGCTTTTCGGCCATCACGGCTAGCAAAAACGGCATGGATTAGATTTGATGTTAGAACACTGATTAGTAAACAATTGTTTTGAGATGTATGTATACTTCCTGTAACCAATTTTTAATGCAGATAGATAAAAATATAGAAGTGCTTGTCATTTAAAATCTAAGACATAAAGAAACATGTTCATGACAGATGACGACATGTTCATGACAGACGAATAATCGGTCAACCTCATCTTTAGTCTATGGTATGATCCCTCGTTTCTGGCTCCTGTGTTCGCGGTCTTATTTATATGGCACTACTTCATGCACTCATAATCTTAATATAGGCTGTTCAAGGTTAATTAAACACTTTTAAAGGTCCTGCTTAGGGTCTACTTTTATACTCATTTGATTCCCTCTGTCATTGGTAAAATTAAATTGCAGCGGGTCTTATAACTTTATTCATGCACCTTCAAAGTAAAACCGTGAACATTTAAGGAATGTAAATGTTTTTATTATTAGCGTATACATACTGTAATGTATTTAAAATAAGCAATACTAACTTCAAAGCCCACAAATTTTAACATTACACTCTCAATCGGTGAAGTGTTAAGAACTGTTTTTATTTATTAGCTGTTAGCTTAACTGGGAGCCTGCATTTCAGTAAAGCATAATGTTGTATGTATGTAGTTATGAACACTGATTTGTTTTAATGGTTTGTTCCAAAAGTGNCCGTGAATATCGGGAATCCGGTAAAACATCACATCTTCGACATCGCTGCGGCCGGAAAATGATCGTGAAAGAACGAGACAAACGACGACTGACGAGAATCATTAAACGTGACAGACATGCAATCCTTTCTCAAATTGGCGCAGATTGGATTTGTGGACTACCCTGCAGGATTCATGGTGTGAATTGCCTCCTGCNATGCAATCCTTTTTCAAATTGGCGCAGATTGGATTTGTGGACTACCCTGCAGGATTCATGGTGTGAATTGCCTCCTGCATACCTTCAGACATTAGTCCAGTCCATGCCACGTCGTCTTGCGGCACTTCTGCGTGCTCGGGGGGCCCTAGACGATATTAGGCAGGTGTACCAGTCTTTTTGGCTCTTCAGTGTATATACATATATATATATATATATAAACAGAACTTAACACGTAACGTATTGACAGTGTAATTTTTAAATAGTTAGAGTATTTCTTTTTTCGTAAACATCACATTTCCATTCCTATCAATCCTACCGTTTTACTTGGAAGGCGCAGGTGCCACGGATATAAATAAATAAACATATGTCGTGTGTGGTGTGCACCCGGCCAGGGCGAGTTGACACTCTCTATTGGCGGGCTGTCAAGCTGAGCCTTGTAGGTGCCCGTCATCCATGGACATAACCTGAAATGAGACTCTAGGATGGAGCGGTGCTGGAATGAAAAAGGGGGAGGGGGAAGTGCCCCGTGAAAATCCGGCAGTGGAGCCGCCATGGATTGAACCTGAATCGTCGTGGTCGGAGTTGAGCGCCCTGGCCCCTACACCACTGCTGTCCCATCTTAGATATAACGTAAGGATACAAAAATAAAAGTAGATGTAGATCCTAAGCAGGGTTTTGAAAAGTGCTCGCCAACACAGGAGCGAGAAGCGAGAGTTCATACTGGAGGTAAACGCTATTGGATGTCATTCATATTGGGCGAGTGGCCTTGGCCATGACTTGGGGGTTCACACTGGCTGACCATAACCTCGAACGACATTAACTTACGATGAACTAGACTTAAAAAAAATAGCACAAATTCGGGGGGAATGATGTAGGTAGGTAGGGAGGGGCTCACCTGCGAGTGTATGTACTTGGAGTATCTGCGGCTGTTGATGACGACGACTAGGAGGAGGTTGGCTGCCAAGATGGCGGCGGACAGCAGCAGGATGAAGACAGCCTGTGCGGCACCCAGGACGGACANAGGAGGAGGTTGGCTGCCAAGATGGCGGCGGACAGCAGCAGGATGAAGACAGCCTGTGCGGCACCCAGGACGGACAGCCCCACACTGGGCGGCAGGTAGCGCGGGTTGGCGCAGCTGCTGTTGTGTAGAGGCGGCGGCGTCAGCCACACCGTCTTGTGCTCCATGGAGCGCTGCAGAGCTCCTCACGAGCATTCCCACCAGTCCTGCCAACTTCCTAGCCCTCGCGTTCTCTTCATCCTGCTACCTCGCTCGCGGTCCCGCCGCCTTGCCAACCTTCGCGCTTCACAATTACTCCCTTTCCAATGCTCACGTTTCGCAAGTCCTCACCTGTACTTCGTGCGAAGTCCCATACTCTCAAGACTTTATTAGAAATAAGTAAAATAATACTCCTCTCCCTCCCTCGCAGTCACACTGTTGCCAATGTTCACTCTTCGCAGTTGCTCATCTATACTAAGTACGAACTCCAATACTCTCATGTCTTCCTTAGATATCAGTAAAACACTCTCCGCTCCCTCGAGCATGGCCTCGCCATTGCCAACATTCACACTTCGTAAGTCTTTAGCCATACTTCCAACGAAGTCCCATAAATTCAAGTCTTTCTTAGAAATCAATTAAACACTCTCCGTTTACTCGCTCGCGGTAACACCATTGCCAAGATTCATGTTTCGAAAGTCTTCATTTATATTTCGTACGAAGTCCCATACTGTCAAGGATTTATTAGAAATCAGTAAAACAGCACAATCCGCAACTCACTCGTGATCACGCCGTTGCCAACTTACACACTTCATAGTTCCTTATCAAGTTCCATAATGTCAAGGCGTAGTTGAAAATCAGCAAAAATCATTACACCGATTCTAAAGTCTCTCCAAAAATCACGTTGAAACATAATTTTTGCCTAACTANAAAATCAGCAAAAATCATTACACCGATTCTAAAGTCTCTCCAAAAATCACGTTGAAACATAATTTTTGCCTAACTGAAATCTGTTGTCCATTATCACTACAAAGTCATGTACTTATAAAAATTATTACCAAATTTATAATCAAAATTAAATTTTGAATCTTTTCAGTATTGCATATTTTTTGCGGTCGAATCAAATGGAATATTCTTCCCCCTGAAACAAAAAAAAACAAACAATCAATGCATTATATTTTACATTGAAGGATAATTATCATACGTTTAATTAAATTACTGATCTNAAAAAAAACAAACAATCAATGCATTATATTTTACATTGAAGGATAATTATCATACGTTTAATTAAATTACTGATCTTAATTAAAATAAACGAGAGGTGAATCTTCGAATTTAAACATTATAGTGCATGGGAATATGAGCATACAAAAAAAAGAAATCCAAGCCTATGTTTGGGATGTTAAAGCTTTGTTCACAGTCAAATGGCTATGAGCAGTTACTTTACAGTGTATGAGTATAGTGTAAATTAATAGACTATTGTTATTATTGTTTAATATTTTTTTAACCAATGAAAATTGGTTATTAAAATAGTTTACCAATGGCTGTTATCACATGTGCAGAGCACTTCCACATTCACAGATCCTAGTATTCAGTAAGTCACGACTACACAAAACTATAAGAAATACACTGGTAGATGCAGGTGTTTACTATGTTTTCTGCATGATACTGAAAATACTGTCTCTTAATAAAAATAAACACATTTGGTATGGCAGTTTGCCAATTGTAATAAAAAAAATAATAAGAAATTAAATTTTATTAAAACCAGCATAGGTCCACTTTTCTGGTAATCAAAAATCAGACACAATTTTTTTTAAACTTTTTTACTGTGTAAATTGTATCCGTGAATTTTTCTGCCTGACAGAACAAAATTTAATACAAAATATGCTCAACATGAATTATTCATGTCTCTAAAGAATTAAATTTTATTATCTAACCATAATGTCAGGAAAAAATAACATCACAGTTAGACATCGAGCACAATGCGTTGGACTATGTTTCAGCACCAGAGGAATTACTAATGTACTGAACGCATCACAGTTTACAGAGTGTCACATTTTATGGCGAGGCAGGTTACATGCATATCACTACCAGCTAGAGCAGACATTCCTGCCACCTCATCGACCTGCTTGTATACATTATTGTTAGTGTTTTCAAGGCGATATTAGGGAAACCCATTTTTCTGCGGCACTGCGCTATTCACTCACGAAACACCCTTCACGAGGCAGGGTGTCTCCAACTTCCCCCAACGAGTATGTATGGGCACACATCAACCCACGTGCAGTTTGGGAACCCCATTTTCATCATCTGTTTCCTTTGAACATTTTGGTGGGAATTTTCGATGGGATGCTGATTGGGCCACGCATCCTTCTTCCACGGCTATCTGGAGCTTCCNATTAATATAATCGTTTTAAGATGTGTACATTTCTTTGTTATTCAGGACAGCGTGAAATCTATATTAAAAATCTGCCAACTTTCCTTTACTTAACCTTGGCGAAATATTTTCTTTTCCACAAACACAAATGATTTGCTCAACACCCGGGCCACGTCTTTAATAAGTAAACATCTATATCTCACGAAGGTAAAAAAAAATGCAGTTCAACATGGCCNACAAAATCAAAGAAAACTATACACTATTATTTTCTTATAAAATACATATTTCTAATGATATATTATTTTTAACGAACTAAAAATATAAGGCTTACTATTCGTGTCTTTAAGTAATGCTTTTTAAACAGATTTGAGCAATTTTAAAAACGAGTNTATAAGGCTTACTATTCGTGTCTTTAAGTAATGCTTTTTAAACAGATTTGAGCAATTTTAAAAACGAGTACTTCTGGTAATATTTCGTTTGTACGTTGTCGACCATGCGCAGAGACACTAACGCTCGTCTAGCTTGGAGTGGGGAGAGTCGNCCCAGAGAACTTCTATTTGTTGGAATACTTGGAGGCTCATGTATATGCAACTGACTTGAACAATGTGGAGGATCTCTGGCATCATATTCAAGATAAGTTCCATACAATACGGGCTAAACCTGATATGTTGCAGCGTGGGAGCCTGTAATATGAGCGCGACGCTCACATGACGCTCGTGCATGTATGGATATAGGTTGCTCAAACTTCGAGCATACGGTGTAATCTAGTAAACATTTCGCATGCGAAATAAAACACTGGTATTCGATACCGATGTTACTTCTTTGTTCCACCACCCCACTCCTACCACCATTTACTAACGGGCCATTCACTTTCATTAAGACTAGAACGTGAGTCAGGTTGTAAGTTGACACGTCATGCATGACGATAGTACAGTCTGCCTACCTCCCATGTAACCCCTTATATTCTTTCCAACTAAACATGTGACTTCTGAGGTAATGGTGGGGATTAGCGAATATTACTTAGGCGAACTTGCGTTGGCTCATCCTCTGCTAGCACACAAATAATTGATTCCTGCAAACCTTCCAGCAGCTGTAACAGTTCACGTAGGGGGTCACAACGGCGTCAGCTTGGCGTAAGTGCCTCATGTATTAGAGAAGTTGTTTATATTACGTAGAACTATCGTTTACTAATGGACGAACTACAGCCATTTCGTGGTCGCTCCACAGTAATTATTTAAGGACTCCTCAAGCAGTGCTTGGAACTACCTCTCTTATAATGGTCGGAATAATTAAGGGTCCACTTTTAACTGACTTTTAGTATCGTATACCACGAATATAAAATTATGTAGGGTTTAATGTATCGTCAACTGTGAGGTCTTTCGAGTCGGAGCCAGTTTCACAGAGAAGCAGGGAAGGGAACGGAATCGGCCATGGTATGTAGTAAAGAACCATCACAGGATTAACCTGGAGTGATTTGGGAAAACCATGGAAAACCAACATCACAATGGCCGGGACAGGAGGTGAACCCAGTTCCTCCTGAATGCAAATCCAGTTTATTACAACTGCGCCAAATCCCTAGGTGTGCACTAGTAGTTGTAATATATTAACCCAACCCGGAAATACACAGACTTTTCCAGACCCGTCTATCTGCAGCTGTTTCACGAGTTAAAAACGTGGAGAGAAAACGTGACCATATATTTTATGCCGATATATGGTATTTATAGAAATATTGTAAGTCATTTTATGAAATTAAGTTTTCACTACCGAAAGAGCTGCTTCAGTAATTTTTCTCTCATCAAAGTAATGACAATGCTAGTTACATGACACCTGCATGTGATATGAGTCCCCTGGCTATATTTACGACCGTATTGTGTTGTAAAATCATGTGAGTTACTAACATATCTACGAGATCGCACTCTAAAAATAGTCAGCGGACTCACATACTTACAACAGCTCGATGAATGCTCTCGTCCATTGAAAACTCTGTAAGCTGTGTTAGACGGCATAATAAAAGCAGTAAAATATACATCACAAAGAAAAATTGGTTTCAAAAGGCGACAAAATCATTTCCGATCCATTTAGGAACTTCTCGAAGGCTACTTCGTCTGGATATTTGCTCCATAAAGTTGCGGTTTCCATTAGGGAGTAGTAGGGAAATGCCGAACCCAGCGCGGGGAAAAAGTCACTTAAATCGGAAGGCATCCCCCTGGGGCTGTAAATGACTTTTTGAAATTGATTTCGTCACTAAATGAAAATTGATTTCGTCACTAAATGAATAATGATTTCGTCACTAAATAAAAAATGATTTCGTCACTAAATGAAAATTGATTTCGTCACTAAATGATTATGATGGAAATGCCGATCCAAGCTGCGCAAAAATAATTAGCAGCGAGAATTTTTTTTCATTTAAAGAAATGAAAATGTGTAATAATCAAAACATAACATGGATCAGTTACTAAATGCATTAAAAAGCACCCGCCATTTTATGTCAATCGAGGAGGCACAAGTCTTGTGTATAAAGGATTGAAAAAATATGGTGACACACAAAGGCATTCTATTCTGTTTGTAAAAGAATAAATGCACATATTCGTATAATTAGACATCAGTATATTTTCATTTGTATTCATATCTCTATAAGGTTTTAATGATTGTGAAACCATTAAAACATAATTACCGCTCTGACTTCGTGCAACATAGTCTAATTAAAAGTTTAGATATGCACCTCCAAATTCGACATATTAAAGTAGGTGAAACACCTAATTCTTTTTCTAAATCTTTGATTTGATATCTGTTAGCTTGAATACTTTACTCATTTATTACAACAAAAAAAAATATATTAAATAAAGGAATAATCCAATAAACATGAAATAGGTAGACTGGGATATTAAAATAAGAATACCAGACAAAACTGTATTGACAAAACGACATGGAGAATTAATGCCTAATAATATTAGATGTTTGATAGTGGGCTCTAGTAACTGCGGAAAAACTACACTTATGATTGATAATTTTATATATTCCCCAGGATGGTTGGACTTTGGTACTTTATATGTGTGTTCAAAAAGTCTGAACCAACCTAAATATATTGCTTTAAAGGAAGATACAGAGGTAGTAGCAAAATTAATTTCTTAACCAATAGCATACTTTTTCCCTACAAATGAAGAAATAGTTACCGTGGATGAATGTTGTAATGATTCTGTTGTTGTTTTTGATGACGTCATACTTGAAAATCAGGACAAAGTAAGAGATTTCTTTACTCGCGGTAGACACAAAGATATTGACTGTTTCTATTTAGCTCAGACATACTCAAAAGTGCCTAAACAGCTTATAAGAGACAATGCCAATTTTCTTTGCATATTCAGACAAGATGATACAAATCTTAAACATATTCATAGCGATTTCGTTGGGGGCGATATCCCATTTGAGAAATTTAGGGAGACTTGTTCAAAATGTTAGGATAAGAAATATGGTTTTGTTACAATAGACACGACTCGTAAGTTGAATAATGGTAAGTATCGTAATAAAATTAAAGACTTTTTAAATCCTTAGATTATTACCGCATTTTTCTTTGCTTTTAATGGAAAAATTTCCATTAAAAACTAACAGACTCTGCTCTTTTTTTAAATGTATTTATATACCATAACTATTTCAAAAAACACAACTGTGCCTTCAGGTACACTGAAAGCTTTTGGAATTTTAAAAAATATCTTATCATCAATCGCGACATCGAAAGGTTTATGTATGGCGATGCTTTTTAAATTATGGTATAATTTGATAATTCCTTTATAATCCTCTGGTTTCATTATTATCTCAATTACTCTTCCACTTCTCATAAAAAGGTATTGTGTTTGATTATTACCCAGGTAAAATAATTTGTCCTTTGAACTGTATTTCCCGACTAAACGAATAATGTCAATTCTGTTAGACTGATAGTACTCTAAATTGACCGCATCATTAGGAGCAATAGGATTTCCCACGTTTCTAAGCCTTTTGTTTTCAAAATCTATATTATTATCTTCTTCCAAGTAGGTAAGAAAGGCTTTATCCAAGGATCTTTTATTTCTTGTCAGTGTGGTTATAAAGTCACTGAACTGTGGGTGGGAAACAAAATCATTAGGATCAATCTTCTCAGTAGTTGTATTACTATCCCGGTGTTCTTTAATTTGATCTTCAATCCAAGAGGTCATTAATGCATTTCCACATAAATCCATTGTTTATTAATAGTAAAATTATTTTTGGAAATTAAAAATTATGTGAAAAGTGATTTAGCACAATGACACACAAATGGCCACAAATTACTTGGTGGAAATTTTGAATTATGCTATCGTTATAAATAATATTACCACCGAGATACGCAATCAATTCCCGGGGTGAATCTCCACCAAATGAGTCGAAAAAATATTTGTTATTGGATTCTTTCCAGTAGCGTACCCAGTGTGTTCCAGAGTTTTTTGAAACATCTAGGTTAACAATCCCACATTCCTTGTCGAGTGGCGTGTTAGGTAGATTATCAATCATAAATACACCTCGAAAATTTTTAATGTTTAACTTTTTAACCATTACATCAATATCAAAGTTACTGAGTAGAGTTACTTTTTTTTTTTTTTTGGCATTCTTCACCCCCTTACCTTGTTTTTCCATGGCTAAATTATGTATATTTTTTTCTTCTAATTCCTGGTCTCTCTTCTAAGCATTAATTACTGATGTAGCGATAGATGAATCACCTCCTGCCAATGCCCCTAGAGCTCCCAATGCTGCAAAAATCAAAGGTAAAAATACACCCTTATGAGATGTCAAACCATTTCCAGCCTTCATTTCCTTAGACATTTTCTTAAGTTGTGGAGTTCAGATTGTGATAGTCATACTTTTGCCATCCTTCAATTTCTTGTTTTTGCGTTCCAAATGGTCTTTCGTCAGGAAAGAATCAATATTCAAACCCTCCAGCTCCTCGCTAGAAACTTGAAATGCAAAGTTTTTTACTTTCATTTATTATACCTTATATATTTAAAATATTATATTATAATTCCCCAGCCCAGCTTGCGTTTAATATGAATCGCAGATCCTTATTTATTTGTGGAATCTTATATCTATTATTTTTTGGATAATCACTTGTATCAAAATAATCGATAATTTATTTCATGTCACTGTAGAAATCTGGTGTTTTTATACAATATATGTATGAGTCAGTATCTTGATAGCACAGTTCAATATTTTCCCCATTCTTTGGTTTCATCACTTTATAGTGAAAATCGTACATTAAGGTCTTCGACAATTCAAGTATGCTCATTCCAACATAAATGGGCTTGTTAAAACAGAGCTTTGTTTTATTCATGTGAACTGCGACCAAAGAGTCAGTAAATATTGTTCTATCTTTAAAATTTGGTTTAGCCACTAATTTATCCACTTGCTTGCTACTTGTGCACAACCGTATATCCACTCTGTTTCTAATGTTCTCCATTGTTTTGCCGAATACAGAATTGTTCATTAGTTTATAGAAGTCTTTTTCAAAATCATTAGATGCCTTCGTTCGCATATTTGTGTTTAGATCAATATAGGACTTGAGCCAGTCTGATTGGTCAAACTCCAGAACTCTATGGATCTTCTTCAACTTCATTCCGAGGGACAGATATTGCTTAAGATTTACGTAGTGCAGTACATATCTTTCTTTGTCATATAGGGTAGTTAATAATTTAGGCATTTTCGAACCTTCAGGTATTCTGTTCTCCGGAGCAGTGGTAGATATTTGTGGAGGTAGTGTAGTTCATGAGGATACTACAAATCAACTTCCAATATATAGCCTTTTGTGGCATCATCTCGAATTTTTGTCACATCTAGTTTTGCATTTCTCCACTTAAACCCGCCGTAAGGTAAATACTGACTAATAGCCCATCCATATAAGTTATTGGCATCCAGGTATGCCAGATAAGAAGCTTCAACTGTGGCATCATAATGATTCATGTATTTATTATCTGATTTGGCATACCTCTTGTAACATTGTGATATTCCACCACGAATGCCTTTTTCAATCATCAAAATCATGTTGTAATCCGTTAGTAGTTGTAGTTCTGTTTTAGTATGTTTGAGCAT
>NQII01008147.1:46189-77829 GCA_002778355.1 Clitarchus hookeri
ATGTATATTTTATGACCATGCCTTGTCACCTGCGATGCAATAAGTCTCGAAAGACTTTTTATCCAGCAGTAGTGGTCTTTCTTTTCATCTTTGATGTAGATCAGATTAATATGCTTATCCACCTTATTTTTTGTTATTTTTAATGGATAGATTATATATTCCTTATTGTCCTTGTTTTCTATTTTTTCATATGCATATACATTAATTGATAACCCGCTTCTTTTCTCAAAAGTTGGTATGCAATCCAATTTCATAGGAAATTACAAACCCTTAAGTGCTTCGTCAAACTCATGTTCATGATCCAAATACTTGCTCACTCTTTGAGGATCCTTTTGTGCTGGATGTATGCGAATAGAATATACCATAAAAAAATATTTTTGATCATTGTTCATAACATTAATTGCTGATAGTTTAGCTTTGATTTTTTCTGGAAGATCAACATAAGAGCTACCCTTAAATGGAACATATTTATTTATTGGCACCTCTAGTTTGAATATCCTATTGAGCACCCACTGAGAGCCCTTTGCTTCAAATGCACCCATCTCAGCTATGATTTTTAATATGCTATCGATATAATATTTTTCTAGATCAGTTGATTTCAGTATAATTTCGTTCTTGGTTATAAAAAAAGTGTTGTACATATTCGATATTGTCACCAGTTCCTCTTTTGTACTCAGCGAAAAACTTCAAGTTCACTTTGAGGTCCATTGATTTTAAATGTTTATTAATTATGCTGATGACAGTAACTTTTATATCGTTTAGGAAATGATTTGGGTCTTTGTAAGCATTCACATTATTTACAGCATAAGTCTTGATCCTACTTTTAAATGCTTCTTCAATTTCTTCAACACTGAATCTGAGTGTGTATTTGTGTACTTTGCTCCTCAAGTGACTTTTTATGAGAGATTGTTTATATTTATGTCCACAAACCTCACAATTAACTTGCTTATCTTTTCCTTTGTGTAATCTACTTCTCAGATGACTTTTTATTAGNTATGAGAGATTGTTTATATTTATGTCCACAAGCCTCACAATTAACTTGCTTATCTTTTCCTTTGTGTAATCTACTTCTCAGATGACTTTTTATTAGAGATGGTTTGTAGTAGTGGTTACAAGTTTCACACTTGACAAATGGTTGTTTCGGTTTCTCCTTCTTTCTTTTCACAAAAACATCACGCTTAAATTTATATTCGTTCCAAACATTACCAGTTGCATTAGCCTTTTTCATTGCAATAGTCGTCTTCGTATATTTAGGTATCAATTTATTTTCATTTGAATTCATATTCATTTATTATATATTTTATTTTTTTTAAGCGCTCATAAACATAAAAAAATTGCGTCAAATATTGTATTTAGATAAAGACGCAATTTTTTTTGCGCTCAGACATAAAAAACTTAACACAATTTGTGACGCAACTTTTTTGCGCAGCTCGGATCGGCATTTCCATCAAAATCATTTAGTGACGAAATCAATTTTCATTTAGTGACGAAATCATTTTTCATTTAGTGACGAAATAATTTTTCATTTAGTGACGAAATCAATTTTCATTTAGTGACGAAATCAATTTCAAAAAGTCATTTACAGCCCCAGGGGGATGCCTTCCGATTTAAGTGACTTTTTCCCCGTGCTGGGTTCGGCATTTCCCTACTACTATTAGGTAATGGCGAGAACCAATTTATCAAATGAAATGGGAAGGAGATAGCTTTCGGGCTTATATAAATATATTGTTACTAGTGTTGCAAATAAGAAAATGTGTGATGTGTTCTGTACACAACACATGTTTCGTTATCACAACAAATGGGATTTATGCATTATGTTCAGCTACAGTAGTACGAACCAATCGTAACCAAGAATAGTAGCATGTGTTACGAATCAGTCATTCACAGGGAATACTATTGGGTAATTGATGCTTGCAGTGAGTGTACAGTATTGACGAAAAACAACTTTCCTGTACTAGATACCCACAGTTATGAAAACTGGGTGAAGCGGCAAGGGAACTTGGTTTGTTATCCACAGTTATGAATACAGTGTTATTATGAAGTGATCAGGTCTTAGCTGAACAGCCTGCCTGATCACACCTTCAAACTTTGAACAAGGGCACGAGCGTGATTGCAATAACACCTTGCGAAAGACAGTTGCAAAAATCCCCTCCACCGGCCAGTAAACGGGGCCAAAAATATTAAACAACACGCCCGATATAGGCCAGCGTAACAACGGGAGTGGCGTCTTTGTCGTCGGGCCACTGGAACGAGAAGACCACGGAAGATGGGTATGTCCGGCTGACGTTAACCGCCTCCTAGAATCAGCCTCCTACAACATGAACAAGGTGGGGACTTTCCAATTAAATTTTAATAGTAATGGCATGGGGTAATAATACTTAATATAATCAATTAGCATATTGGTATTCCATTTAAGCTCCCCGATCAATAGTCACGTAAATAGTTATTGTACGATCATTATGTTCAATAAACTCCATCTTATACTGATGTTCTCTACCTAATCATGACTCATTATTTAGCTACGCCCATAACCCCTTTCAGGTATGAATTGACTTATAAAGTTAATTCTATCAACTGGGTTAAGCCGCAAGTGGTACTTGGTTTGATCAATCAACGAATCGCCATAAAATGTTGTGCCTAATATTAAAAAGCACAGCAACCTCAATTTTAAGAGCTTGTGACTTTAACAGAGAAACAGTATTCGGTTACGTTTTACGCTTTAGGAAATTCGTCTAATAAACTCACTTACTGCTTAGATAGTATATTTTATTTAGATGATGTTTCATTCGTCCGAAGCAAGCTACTTCGTGTAGTACGGCTAGAGTGCGGATATCAAATGGGTGCAATGAGTGATACCAAAATACATATATACCGGTAAATATATATTTTTTCTAGATTGTTTATTTTATGAGTACAGAATGAACTTTCGTCTCTCCTTGACATAATAAAGAACTGCGATAGAAACTCTAATGAAAGTTACCCAAACTACTTCTAATGCAAAATATGTCACTAACACCAAATTGACTGGATAAAAAATAATGTTTTTCCTTGATTGGTCTTATTATTTCTTGAAAAAAATTAATCAACAGCGAAATATCATATCTACAAGTTATAAACGACTAATGTACACACACAAAAAGTATCAGAATATCCCGAGACAATTATACAGGCATCGCAAATTTTCCTCTTCATGCGACTCTCAAGATGCTGCTCCTAGGTTTGTTATTAATAAGATCAGTGAGTACATACAGAATGGGTGTGGTTGAGCCAAAATGAACGACCGGTTGGGTAGTGTGAATATTCAGAGCTCTTGGAAAGCACATACACAGTTACAAATATCAGTATATAAACGGAAACATTTGGGGAAATGTACAGTAATTATACGGAAACGCGCCCTGTGATTACGTATAACGTAATTGAGCTCCATATGTACAAAATACTGGACTTCTACGTATTAACAGCAGCTTTGGGTTTCGGGAACGAACAACGCGGAAGATATACGAAGCTTCTTTCTATGCTGCAATTAGAAAATTATCATTTCAATGCTGTAGTTAGGATACTCACACTACTTAAACCTATTATCACAAATATGAAAACGTTGCACGAGCCATTTTCAACAGCTACCAACATTTCAAACTCTCAAACGTTACAATAAACTGAAAATAAATTTACTCCTCTTTATAGCCTATATAAACACTATGTTCACACTCTCGTGGACAATCCTATGTTGTAGCAGAGTGGCAAGAGTTGCATCTTCAAAGCTTGTTGACTCGGGTTAAAATTCTACTTCAAATAAAAATTTTTTTTAATTATTTTAATTTCTGCCTTATACGTTAATAAACACCCACATAACGAAAAATAAAATGTTATTTTCGTAAACTTGTTTTATGAACCGGAAAGCACAAAAACCTAGAAGCAAATTTAGAAGGATGTTCTGTAAATTCACGGAAATTTTTTTTACTTTTACGGAAAGTCCGTTATTTAAAAAAATTGAGCGACCGTAAATTTATGAAGATTTTTGGGTAGTTTTTAACCAGTTCTATCCTATGCTTGAAGTCCCAAACTGGAATAATTTCTGTGAATATATTTAAGGTGACTGGAATTTTTCTTTCAATCGCAACTTATAAAGTCAAGATGGTTTTGCTCACTGTGAAGAAAAAAAAAGTTGAAACATTCAAGCAATCAAAGCCGTACCATCCCATCATTGCGTATCATACATACATTGCTGCCGAATATCAGAATTGTGCTACTCAACAAATAGCCATAACATGCGCTTAATATTTCAAAAAAGCTTGTTATTTAGGTCGCCTGGGGACATTTGGCCCTTTGCCAAACCTTCAAAGGCGATTTTGGGTACGCCCTTCCCATACAAAGTTGTTTCAGAAAAGGAATATAACAACCACAACGGTGAAAAGGAAAAATGTTAAGAAGAGAGGCGGTCAAGAATAGTAAAAATCTTACAAAAGGAAGTTGAGTGTAACTGCACAAGAGTGTGACGCAAAGTCCGCCAGTTCAGATGGAAAACTAGATTCAAAAGAGAGAGTTTTTGACGTTTATTTTCCTTTCACATCATCTGAAGAATAAAATACAAGTTGTCTGCTTTGTAAAGGTAAATAGTTTGAAGATACAAATTGTGAACTTCGTGTTGAGTGCTTGGCAAAGGAAACGCGGTCTTGCAACGAACTGTACTGAGGATAAGAATCAATCTTCTCTTTGTGATTTATATCAATTTATTTTATAAAATTCATTTAATTTGTACCGAATTTTACATGTTATATCTGGTGGACACTTTTAACATTTTTATGTAGTAGTAATAATTTGTTTTAATTTTTAATACCATGCACATTATTTAAAAACAAAATGAACCTGCAGTTATTTTTTAACTATAAGCTTAAATTTATAGGAAAATATTACATGAACTAATTTAAGTTATATGTTATTTTTTATATTACCAAAAGGATCTATATTATTGTACAGTGTGATAGAACACATATAAGTATATCTCTAGACTACCTGTAAAATTCAAACTGAATGAGTGATTTTAAGAATATATAGTCATAAAACAAAGTTGGGATCAATGGTTTTGACCTTACATCTAAAGTTCTGAGAGCAAATTCTTAAGGCCATTCATAGCAGGACCACGCAGCAGAATTTTCAGTGAATTCAGTGCAACTGACAGATTTATAAATATCTTCACTTCTTCTAGTGTCTTATGTCAGTGGGACAATCAATGGTCGATCTCACACGCCGTATTGTAAGCTATGATTCCTTGCAGATTTAAGTTTTCAAGAAGGATAATATTCGAGAGTATCACAACATTCTTAACCAAGTTACCTTACCTCTCATGCAAAACATACCAATAGAAATCAGAGCCGGATTTAGGCCTCGTGGTAATGAGACTTTGGTCCGGAATGGCGCGTGTGTTGCGGTAAACACACTTATTAGGACGACAGTATGTCGAAAACCGGCCCTGCTCGAAGATGTTACTCCAGATCTTCAGGAGCGATATGTAATCCGCAATAACCCCATTTAATCAAAGAGTAATTTTGTTATGATTTTAGCAACGAAACCGGTGTATAACTAGAAATTATATTATAATTTTTTAGAAGAAGCAGTCTCTTCAGTTTAAAATGTGTTATTTGAAATCAGTCATAACTAACGGTGTATTTGTAAATATTTTAGATATAAGGACAAATGCAAAGATTATGATAAAATAATTCCTTATATCTGATTTCTTAGAACGCGTTTAAAAAATTAGCAACTGCGTCTTCAGTATAATGCAAAAAAAAAAACTTATGCAACGAAATTAGCCTTGAATTGAATGGAGTTTGCGCGTTGTATAGTGTGAATAAAGCGCTGGAATGGCCTCTTAATGCATAAAAGAAATGTAATTAACATATAATAATATAAACTTTTAAAATGATCTTTATATTGTGTTAATAGTGACATTATAGGAATTAAAGTTTTAAAATACGACTCGTATTGCAGGAAGAGATAAGCAGTGAATTGATTATAGAGACACTTTCAAACTGTTTCTTCTTGAAATTTAAAATAAGCTATAAAAAGGACATGAAAATTTCGCGTTTTAAACTACCCGTTGGCTAGACTGCACGGTCCTATACATTTTCGAGCCTCATTTTTCTGTTCATTGGCTGCTGCTACAGTATGTGCCCAGTTTGACCTCAGACCAGATGGCATGGGATTCGGTGCTTGTTTCCATTCAGTTATGTTACTGGCTCAGAGTTCACCTGGTCGTGTATAATAATAATTAAATAGAGATGATGGAAAAATAGCGAAAATAATTTGAGCCAAAATATCTTCTATAATACTCCAACTAGTGTATGCATTCTTTCATGATTGGATGAACCAGGTTTTGGCTCTGCTAAGTTGTTTGCAGACCAATCACGAACGTTCTACCCCATAGTATCAGAATCCTCAATGGCCCAGAGAAATGGGGTAGTAGCTTCGTACTTGCATGACAGCCAATAAGTAGAACCAGTGGCATTTCGCGTTAAAATTGGAGCACNTGTAAATATTTTAGATATAAGGACAAATGCAAAGATTATGATAAAATAATTCCTTATATCTGATTTCTTAGAACGCGTTTAAAAAATTAGCAACTGCGTCTTCAGTATAATGCAAAAAAAAAACTTATGCAACGAAATTAGCCTTGAATTGAATGGAGTTTGCGCGTTGTATAGTGTGAATAAAGCGCTGTAATGGCCTCTTAATGCATAAAAGAAATGTAATTAACATATAATAATATAAACTTTTAAAATGATATTTATATTGTGTTAATAGTGACATTATAGGAATTAAAGTTTTAAAATACGACTCGTATTGCAGGAAGAGATAAGCAGTGAATTGATTATAGAGACACTTTCAAACTGTTTCTTCTTGAAATTTAAAATAAGCTATAAAAAGGACCTGAAAATTTCGCGTTTTAAACTACCCGTTGGCTAGACTGCACGGTCCTATACATTTTTGAGCCTCATTTTTCTGTTCATTGGCTGCTGCTACAGTATGTGCCCAGTTTGACCTCAGACCAGATGGCATGGGATTCGGTGCTTGTTTCCATTCAGTTATGTTACTGGCTCAGAGTTCACCTGGTCGTGTATAATAATAATTAAATAGAGATGATGGAAAAATAGCGAAAATAATTTGAGCCAAAATATATTCTATAATACTCCAACTAGTGTATGCATTCTTTCATGATTGGATGAACCAGGTTTTGGCTCTGCTAAGTTGTTTGCAGACCAATCACGAACGTTCTACCCCATAGTATCAGAATCCTCAATGGCCCAGAGTAATGGGGTAGTAGCTTCGTACTTGCATGACAGCCAATAAGTAGAACCAGTGGCATTTCGCGTTAAAATTGGAGCACACAGTAGACCTCAATACTATATACACACCTCAGCTGCTGGTGTCATGTCCGTCTTTGACCAAGCCACTCAGAACTAAGTAACCTTCGTGATTCGTGCGCAAACTGTTAACATTAGCCAGAAATTTTTTTACCCAATCAAAGAAGCTAGACGACCCAACATTGCTTTGGACTGTATCTTGTCTCGAAATATTTTCGCGAAATATCACTACCCCTGCCAATAAGGAATGACAACCGTCGGACATGTGTCTGCACTGCGTTGAATCCTAGCAAACAGTCAACTTTTCCCGCGATAAGCCATTATCTCTACTAATAAATTGTGGTCCAATTGAAAACTTTTCAGAAATACACATGTGTTTTAAGTCTAGCTTGTGCTAAAATGAATTGGCGAAATTGTCCGTTTCCTAGCTATAAGTAAGACACCTGCACGGCGAGTTATATTAAGAATTAAGCCAACAGTAGGCCCGAGGACACTTGCGAACTAACCTTCATGACAAGTACTTAAGAATACAGATGTGAAACAGAAGCTTATGATGTTAATACAGGTGCACACGCCAGCAAAATGACGTCACTTGCCAATAAACATGTCGAAACGCCGTTCGCCAATCAGCATTTGGCGACCTGTTTGCCAGCCGGCAGCGCAGCCTATAAGGACCCTTTCACAACACGCAGTAGCCAATGAGACACAAGTCTTGTTACTGGAGCCTCAGACAATGGGCACACCCACATCAAAGGAACCGCCACGCCATTTAGTGTGCGTGGACTTAACTATTGTGTCTTTATTCCGAGTGAGTCTCTCTGTGACGCAGTCAAATCAGGATTCCCAGACCAGCGACTCCAGAAGAAATGGCCAAGGAATTTTACCCCGAAAATGTCCGACGTTGGTACTCATGCGTTTCGTTGAAATACTGTTTGTGTGAACTAAATAAACAATATTTCGGAACAACGAAATAAGTGTTTGGCTCAACGAATTAGTTTCAGGTAATTTGTTTGACCGAAGGGAACAAATGCAGTGGTTTGGAGCAAAAAATAGATGAGTTGAGTGGGCAAACACTTATTCACNGTTTGACCGAAGGGAACAAATGCAGTGGTTTGGAGCAAAAAATAGATGAGTTGAGTGGGCAAACACTTATTCACGGTAAATAAACACTCTTAAAATAAATTTTTTTGGGATCTGAAACAAAATTTATCTTTCTGAGCATGAAGGTTATAGTTTGCCCGTAATGTATGCCGTGAGGCTAAGTGCACAAATATGTATCCTGTGGGGAACTGNGAGCATGAAGGTTATAGTTTGCCCGTAATGTATGCCGTGAGGCTAAGTGCACAAATATGTATCCTGTGGGGAACTGTTTCGTAAACCGTTCTACTGTTCAGTAGATATTTTTTGTAGGTTTTACAAATAATTATCGGGAAACTAGTTGCCAAAAATTGCCTCATATCACTACGAGTAAAATATTACACCTTTAAAACGCGTTGTTTATCAATCATGCAAAACATTTAATGTATCTCCATATTTGTAATAAATTTGACGCCTACAGTACCTGCTTGCTAAAAATTAAACTTTACTATTACACATTTCACAATATGTGTTATAAAATGTGCTCTAATTTATTTTAAGCGTTAAAAAATCACCTTGGAAACTATATTCCAAAGAATTGTCTGTAAAAATGCAAACAAAAAAATACTGCTGTCTGTGCTCTGTGTTTCACTATAGTAATACTTATCATTAATAACACATGGACTATGATTGTTTCATATAAATATAGCTGAAGACATCGCGTACGGCTCATTGGTAGTGATAATGAAAAAAAAGCGTTGTAGCAGTTTAATTATGAACAACCAGCAGACATTTTGTTATTTGAAACATACGAAAATGTTTCAGTCGCAGTGTCCAATCACAGAGTACCTAAGAATGCAGAGGGAACCTCCAACCGCACACTCCCGCAAAATGGCGTCACTGGCCAGCGACATGTCGGGACCCCATTCGTCAATCAGCCCCTGGTAACCTACTCGCCAGCCCAACAAATAAGGTAGTTTACGCAGCACGCAGTAGCCAATAAGACACAAGACTCGTTCCCAGAGCCTCGCGCGCCCAATCAGAAAATGGGCACCACCACAACAAAGGAATGATCACGCCATTTCACTTCTACATAGTTACTTCTTCTGTGTCCCAGTGTATGGGACGTTACAGAGGAAGCGGCGGTGGTGTAGTGGTCAGACTACTCGCCTCCTATCAAGGCGAACCGGGTTCGATTCCCGGTGGGATCACTCTCGGATTTTCGCACATGAGAATCGTGTAGGACGATGCCGTTGATCGGCGGGTTTTCACGGGGTTCTCCCGTTTCCTCTACCCTTGCATTCCACCGCTGCTTCATTCTCACCTCGCTTCAGCCTCATCGGCTGTCAAGATCTCGATGTTAAGAGCCGCTCGAATCTCTCACTGTCCAAAGAAAGCTGCTTCAATCTTCTGCACTACGCACGGCAAAAATGTGTCCGATGTCTTCACGTGTACACTTTAATCCTGAACTAGTGAAAATGGTGCGACGGATAATCAGTGCCACATAATGAATTAATATGGCTGCTGAATTTCACTGACTTATTTGTCACTAGCTGTGCCCGCGGCTCCGCTCGCGTGGACTATTGAATTATTGTTTAGGTTTTTTTTTAAAAATAAAGTTGAGTTTACTTACTGTTAATCTTCTATACTCTATACATATTGTGAAACTCAACTTCTCGTTGAATTAAATGGTAAAAACACTTATTAGTATTTATATGTTATATATAGATATATGCTACCGCAAAGTTTTCTTTTTTTAGGTCTATTTATTATACAAAATTCTTTATTCAATGATATTATTCCATATTTAACGGTTTAGGCAGCGTATTGCAAGAGAGCGCGCTGGCGGCAAACTTTTTTCCAACTTGTTTCACTTTTATCGTTTGTACATTTTTTGACATATTTTCTCACGATAAAAAGTAACCAATATCACCTTTCAGCCCTTCAAATATTTCTGTGCACGAAATTACGTCGATCTGTTGCTCGGTTGCGACGTTGCATTGCTATTTCGTTTGTGTACTTTATCATTTTTCAATAAGAATTTACCCGAGGGGATGAGATATTTTCTCGGGATAAAAAGTAGCCTATGTCACTTCCTGGCCCTCTAACTATCTCTGTGCAAAAATCACGTCGATTCGTTGCTCCTTTTCGACGTGAAATAAGTACAAACCAACAAACAAGCACACTTTTGCATTTATAATATTAGTTAGGATTCCCACTGCCTTCAGCCACTTTTCCCAATTCATTTTCTTGATTCGCCAGACGGCAATAGCTTATCAACTGACTTTCAGTGAATGTTATTTCACTGACTGATATCAATTATTTGGACTTACAGTGTAGTAGATGTCATTCGTCGTTGACTCTTTACTGTGTAGTCTCATAAATCGTTTATGTTCTATACATGAAGCAAAGCCCAATTTGGTTGTTCCTGACATATGACATAACATCATACCGACACTAACAGATTTTTTAAGAAAAAATGTATTTTTCTCTGTAACAGTGAGAAAAAAAAATGTTTGTAGGAACCTTCAGTACTTCATATATAGGGACAGCCATCTGATGGTTTATAAGTACAGACTAAATATGGTTAACATCCCATGTAGTATACACAATCGACCGTCTGTGCTTTTACTGATGGCATTTCTGGATTACTCCTGGCCCAGATTACTTGTGGGTCTACATAACTGGCCCTGTTATCATGAACTGCTGGCAACAGGACATTTGGCATGCCATGTATGCCACACTGATGGAATGTTGATGGAAATCAAACTGATGGTTGAGAGTAGATGAAATACAAATGGGCCATGCTTACCAACTGTATCCCAGCACCGCATATAACCTACATATTAAAGGCGAAAACATGGTTGGCCATCTTTAGGTAATTTGATTGCTATGAAATTGTACATCGATGGACCATTACTGGTGCAATCAAAGTTTATTATGGGAGTTCTTATGGGTCCCATTCTTCGCAAGTAGCTAATTAAATACCTTATATATTTGTCTAATACAAGAAATATAGATAACTTTTTACAATGAGTAGGATTTTTGTACATGTCTACTGATGTAAATATATATGGCAAAATACTGTAAATACAGCATATGCTGTAACTTCGTAACTGGCATCGAGTAAATTGTGTAAGCTGGTTTTAAATGTACGAATGCATATAATTAAAATGTGAGGTAAAAATTAAAATAACTTTAGATAATTAACCTTAATAGCTTTTGTTGTTTCACGCTACGAAAATATTAATATATGTCGAATGCATTTCAAAACAGACAAATAGCATTCACGTAACAAACATACTACGAGATATTGCGTTAATAGGGAGATATTTTTGGAATAATATCGCGGTTCAGGTAGCAAACTTACTCTTGACGACACTGTTTTTTTCCTTAGCTGCAAATTTTTAAATGATGAATTGTTTACAAGTTAAATTTTAATTCTATGGAAAATAACTAGCGTGATTTATATTATGGTATTGTTGTTAATAGTTCAAGTCCTAATATAATCGAAAATTCTTCACCCGACCTTGAGAGTTCACGGTGGACTAATGGTTAGCAGGCTGTACTATCACTGCAAGGGGCGCGAGTTCGTCCCTCCCCCCTCTTCTATGGCTTTCGGTAAGCCTGATATTTACATATAGTATAATATTNCAAGGGGCGCGAGTTCGTCCCTCCCCCCTCTTCTATGGCTTTCGGTAAGCCTGATATTTACATATAGTATAATATGTTTAGTAGTGGATTATACGAAAATTAAAAACAATGATTATTTAAGAGTGCTGAGTCTAAAAATATTTATTTTTAAAGATTGGATTGCAAAGGGCTTATGCCGGTGTTATGCCTGAAGGCTTATCAGTGGACGGCTTATGAACTAACTTGTAACCGATTTTAAATTAAATCCCATGCCATGCCTAGGATTCTAACCTAGAACCTTCAGCACCCCAGATCGGTGTCGCACCAACCGACTGAGCCACGGGAGGTCGGCTATTTTCAAGACAGTAGTGTTAAACATATGATGGAAGCATTGCTGGTCATCTGTAGGTCATCTGATAGCTGTGAAGTTGTACATCGATGGGCCACTTGTGTTCACCACACCTGGGCCCCAGTTATGGACAGAGAATGGCTAGATAACTGGCACCACATCATAACAATAATAGTGCCGGCCAGCTATTGGCAAACATGTCAACTTGGCATCCGACTCTAAACCATACATGGGCCATATGTGTTTTGCTACATGGGATGTATAGTAATACCAACAGAACTGTTTATTGTATTCCGGCCTGTGATTGTATCTGCTACTGTACATACGGTTGCTACAGAAAATCACTGCGTTCCTACTACAAAACCTATAGTACCGTCAACAAAACAACTCCAACAACATTCTGATTGTTCCTGCAACAACTAGGATTGTAATAACCCAACAGAATATTCTGTTGCTGCTACGCTCAAACCCGATAGCACAACTGTTCAGTACTAGCATCATAAAATTCTTTTAGTTTATTAAAATTCTAATTGTTGTGGAAACAATTGAAATATTGTTGAAGATTTTTGTGTTGGAGNAATTGTTGTGGAAACAATTGAAATATTGTTGAAGATTTTTGTGTTGGAGGTACTATCTGTTTTGCAGAAAGAACCCAGTCCTCTGCTGTAGCAACCATATGTACAGTAGTAAATACAATCACAGACAGGAATACAACAAATCTATTTGTATTTTTATGCATGTT
Source organism: Clitarchus hookeri (assembly GCA_002778355.1). Taxonomy (NCBI): domain Eukaryota; kingdom Metazoa; phylum Arthropoda; class Insecta; order Phasmatodea; family Phasmatidae; genus Clitarchus; species Clitarchus hookeri. Next base: position 59,352 of record NQII01008147.1, read on the forward strand.
AACTATATTTAGGCGGTTCCTATAACCCATCAGATAGCTGTTCCTATTTAACAGNTATTTGTATTTTTATGCATGTTAACTATATTTAGGCGGTTCCTATAACCCATCAGATAGCTGTTCCTATTTAACAGTCTAGATCTTTCCTACAAACACATTTCATCTCAGTGAACGTATACAAATATATATTTGTCTGTGATAGGAAGGTATATGCTGTATATGAAATACTTAAAGTATGTTTGTCAAATATAATCACGAACTTGAGGAAACTAGAGTAAAGTTGATGATTTTGCTTTAGTGATGCTTTATTTTGCAAGCATATAGCTCTGCCAAACTTTACAGCGCAAAATTGTGGCAATGATGACATTTTCAATACTCAACTTTCCGAAATTTAAAGTTTCTATTATTGCAAGATTCAAAAGAATTGTGCAAGAAATTCTTTTTCGTCATATTCATAGCCAATAAAACAGTAAATTGTGAACAACAATGCATAATAATTTAAGAACTTATTTGCACATTTCGCTCCGCAACACATACTAAATCTAAAGGAGTGAAATGTATTCAGAATATGTATTCCGACAGACGATGTACTTTCGAAGGATAACAGAAGATATTTTTTGGAGATGTGATACCAATTTTAAGTAGACAATTTTTTTAAAAAGGAAAATACGCAGTTTGGCAAAATCAATATTGTGGCATAATTATGAGTTCATAATTCGGTCAATATGGNTTTAAAAAGGAAAATACGCAGTTTGGCAAAATCAATATTGTGGCATAATTATGAGTTCATAATTCGGTCAATATGGCTGTGTAGTTGTGTAAGTTCAATAGATAGTTGGGTAAAAGGGTGCTTTCGGAATTTTCTTTTTTGAAAAAATAAACAATCTAGAAAAATCTAGAAATCACCACTGCGGGGGAAGTTTCCATTTAACCAAGCGACACACATGAGGATAATTCACGCAGTAGATTTTCCAGCCATTCTTGAATATTACGGGGGGGTGTAGATGAACTTGTAGCGGAGGAATATTGTAGTCGAAATGTGTGAGCCAGCGAGACAAGCCGAGACTGCAGGAGTTAAAAGTTGGCATTTTTGTAGGTTGAGGAGCGGTTCCTGGGCGAACTAAGCTAATAACCGCGGTAGGGACAAGGGGAGGGAATAGGGGCGGTGGTGTTGGAGCGAGCAGCAGCCAGTCGCCGACGGAGGCGGGTGAGAGGGCGTGGTTCAGAAAGAGGAATGTCCTGGTTAAGGAGGCGGAATTGACTCGGGCGAGATAAAATGTAATTACGTCACGGAACNGTGGTGTTGGAGCGAGCAGCAGCCAGTCGCCGACGGAGGCGGGTGAGAGGGCGTGGTTCAGAAAGAGGAATGTCCTGGTTAAGGAGGCGGAATTGACTCGGGCGAGATAAAATGTAATTACGTCACGGAACCCCTCAGAACAAGAAATAAACGTCGCCGGGAATAATCACCGTTGTCATGACTCCACGGTCACTCAGGTGTTCCTTCAGTTTGTTGCTCTGAGGTGTTACGTGATTTGTAAAAGGCCAATTCTTATATATAGTCTATTCGCGGTTATTTCACTCTTTTTGAATCATACATTAAAAAAAATCATCCCATGTAGACTCTGAGGTGTTCGGTTGTTTCCTAAGTATGTCATATATCACAACAACATTTGATATGTTCATAGTAACTGCTTTGAGATTTATAATCTTATCTACAGCTTCTTTTTGGCATTTTGTAAGATAAAGCGAAATAATTGATACAATTTACTTCTTATCTCGAGGATTATTCTAACGATTTCCGCCAAGTTTAGCATATAATCACTTATGCGGTAGGACACATTACCTTTGTAAGGTACCGAAATTGTCGTCTGTACTGTAGTACAGCGTGTGGTCAGTCAAGTCTCTTGCGCCTTTGCCTTTGCGGTAAAACCAGAGTACAATCCAGAGCAACACACGATGTGCGCAGCGCCAAACGTGGGACAAGTTGTGAACTCGCAATCTTGTCACAAATCACGTGGGACTCATGAAAATATCTACATAAAGGTAGGTAACCATCGTCCCCATCTTTAGATNTTTAAAAAGAAAAATACGCAGTTTGGCAAAATCAATATTGTGGCATAATTATGAGTTCATAATTCGGTCAATATGCCTGTGTAGTTGTGTAAGTTCAATAGATAGTTGGGTAAAAGGGTGCTTTCGGAATTTTCTTTTTTGAAAAAATAAACAATCTAGAAAAATCTATAAATCACCACTGCGGGGGAAGTTTCCATTTAACCAAGCGACATACATGAGGATAATTCACGCAGTAGATTTTCCAGCCATTCTTGAATATTACGGGTGGGCGTAGATGAACTTGTAGCGGAGGAATATTGTAGTCGAAATGTGTGAGCCAGCGAGACAAGCCGAGACTGCAGGAGTTAAAAGTTGGCATTTTTGTAGGTTGAGGAGCGGTTCCTGGGCGAACTAAGCTAATAACCGCGGTAGGGACAAGGGGAGGGAATAGGGGCGGTGGTGTTGGAGCGAGCAGCAGCCAGTCGCCGACGGAGGCGGGTGAGAGGGCGTGGTTCAGAAAGAGGAATGTCCTGGTTAAGGAGGCGGAATTGACTCGGGCGAGATAAAATGTAATTACGTCACGGAACCCCTCAGAACAAGAAATAAACGTCGCCGGGAATAATCACCGTTGTCATGACTCCACGGTCACTCAGGTGTTCCTTCAGTTTGTTGCTCTGAGGTGTTACGTGATTTGTAAAAGGCCAATTCTTATATATAGTCTATTCACGGTTATTTCACTCTTTTTGAATCATACATTAAAAAAATCATCCCATGTAGACTCTGAGGTGTTCGGTTGTTTCCTAAGTATGTCATATATCACAACAACATTTGATATGTTCATAGTAACTGCTTTGAGATATATAATCTTATCTACAGCTCCTTTTTGGCATTTTGTAACATAAAGCGAAATAATTGATACAATTTACTTCTTACCTCAAGGATTATTCTAACGATTTCCGCCAAGTTTAGCATACAATCACTTATGCGGTAGGACACATTAAATTTGTAAGGTACCAAAATTGTCATCTGTACTGTCGTACAGTGTGTGGCCAGTCAAGTCTCTCGCGCCTGTGCCTTTGCGGTAAAACCAGAGTACAATCCAGAGCGACACACGATGTGCGCAGCGCCAAACGTGGGACAAGTTGTGAATTTGAAATCTTGTCACAAATCACGTGGGACTCATGAAAATATCTACATAAAGGTAGGTAACCACCGTCCCCATCTTTAGCTGGAAGGAAAAAAAATGCAATTAGTTGGTGAATTTTGCCGTGGCGAAATGTAAACCTTACTGTGTAAATTTCACTTTCCCCAAAGAATTAATTTCGTGCCTTTTTTTTTTTTTTTTTTTTTTTTTAAAANGCCTTAGCTTTTTTTTGACACGTATTTGTTCTGGAAATAGGCTGAGTAACCGAGTTAGAAGCAGATTCTTCGTACCGTGCGCGGTACGCGATTGCTCGATTGGAAATATGTGAATTAAATGTATTACTTACAGAAGGTTAAACACGCTGCAATTAAGTGAGCTTTACAGTGATTTCATTAAAGCTCGATGTCCGCCAGATAACTAATTAAGTTCCACTCCGCACATCCACACAAGTATGCAAATGCCTCCCCAACCCCCCATGAGCAAAGTTCTCGGTGGTGGAATATTTAATATATATTATAAAAATAAATGATCTTCGTATAAATATTCAAGTGGGCTAATTTAGGTATTTAATAGAGAGTACGTAATTAAGAATTCGAACCTAATTTTGTAAATAACTTGAGTTTTTGGCTTTTCGAAAACTGCAAATGAATTTTGGGAATGAACGAAAACAAAATCAATGTGCGTAAAATTTATTACAAACTCAAANTTTCGAAAACTGCAAATGAATTTTGGGAATGAACGAAAACAAAATCAATGTGCGTAAAATTTATTACAAACTCAAAGTTTATGGACCCCAGTATATGGTCGATGGATATTTATAAACTGTTTCACCAGACTCTGCATTTGGGAGACAGATAAAGAATTGTTCTGGAGGAAAATTCGTAAAAGCAGTNTATAAACTGTTTCACCAGACTCTGCATTTGGGAGACAGATAAAGAATTGTTCTGGAGGAAAATTCGTAAAAGCAGTTGTAAGTCTTTGATATGCCATTGCTACCTCGGCATGTTTGTCAAGATGCGAAGGAGGGACCATTTCCAAGATTAGTTAGCTGAGGAAAGAGCTCAAGGNATAACTAATTAAGTTCCACTCCGCACATCCACACAAGTATGCAAATGCCTCCCCAACCCCCCATGAGCAAAGTTCGCGGTGGTGGAATATTTAATGTATATTATACAAATAAATGATCTTCGTATAAATATTCAAGTGGGCTAATTTAGGTATTTAATAGAGAGTACGTAATTAAGAATTCGAACCTAATTTTGTAAATAACTTGAGTTTTTGGCATTTCGAAAACTGCAAATGAATTTTGGGAATGAACGAAAACAAAATCAATGTGCGTAAAATTTATTACAAACTCAAAGTTTATGGACCCCAGTATATGGTCGATGGATATTTATAAACTGTTTCACCAGACTCTGCATTTGGGAGACAGATAAAGAATTGTTCTGGAGGAAAATTCGTAAAAGCAGTCGTAAGTCTTTGATATCCCACGGCTACCTCGGCATGTTTGTCAAGATGCGAAGGAGGGACCATTTCCAAGATTAGTTAGCTGAGGAAAGAGCTCAAGGTTGTTCGACATCGCGTGGGGAAAGGATAATGTTGAAGGCTGCATTCAAGAAGACGGGAGGTCGACTGCATGGCAAACACAACATTTCGTTTCCAACGATAGACTATTTGCTGTCCATTCTGCTCATTAGTTTTTTTTTCGGTAGTGAGGAACAAATAATCACCAATACGAGAATAAGATAACATCTTTCATAAATTGTTTTATAAAACTAATACAATTAAAAAATACTTTCTGTACTATTTTATTATTTATGCAAAAGAAAAATATCAAATAATTGGCATGTCTACTAGTCCATTATGGAAAGAGAAATTTCTTATGTAATGAAGTATACATGTGAAGAGAATAACCTACGTCTGTTTGTTTAGTTCATCAATGAAGATATAGCGTGGCGATGAAAATTAGTTTAAATATTATAATTGATTTCAGTGAAACTTATAAACAAATAACAGCGAGCATGTTTATACTACGAATTATATTAGATAATGTTTTTAATCTATACAAATATTTATATAGTTGTGTACGCCAAGATTGGCTAACCAGATTTCACTGAGAAATTATTTGTGTTTATTTTCTAATAACGTTAATTATTCCCGCAGGTATAACTTAAACTAATTATATCAGGAATTTAGATCTTCAGACAAACGTTACTGTTACGTCACTGATAAAAGCCGCGTTTTCCCGACTATTAATTAAAACAAACTAAAATTAGGACTATCTGGAAATTAGAACTTAAAAAAAAAATAATAATTGTGTTTTTTTTATAGAAGTATAGGTTTTCAGTAGGTGAGTAATTAAATTATGTTTTACTAAAGTTGCGTGTGACGAGAGAGTGTTCGTGGTTTTAGTGTTACAAGACTCCAGCGTGGCAGTCAAAAAACATGTGGCAAGAAAACAATTTTCGCAGCAAGAGCGTAGGTAATGTGAGCTGCAATCAGCGGAGTCTATCAGCCAGCCGAAACCATGATTTTGAAAAGGGAGACGCCATGCACCTGTTGTTAGCTGGCTCACTGGTTATTGAACGTGGATGGTATCAAGTTTGAAAACAATGCCTGTCAGTGACGACGTGGCTGGCGCGTTCACAGTTGTGTGATTGATTCTGTAAAGGGCTAGGTATGTAAATTCACAAAATAAAAAAATGAAAACGAAATTTACTCGACATATTATAATAGGGCCTGTTTTATTGATTAATTAATTGATTTAATTTGTATTTAATAAAGGTATCAGAGGCCTTGAGGACCTCGCACTGCCTTGACAAGTGGCCTCCATCTCGGTCGGTCTAATGCTCCCCTCCTCCAGTCTACGTCGACACCCAACTGTTTTCATTGATTATATATTTTAATTAACAAATCCTTCACACACCGAAATAGTTTTTTTTTTTGCAAACAAGTGCATATGCAAAAATTATTGTTTTAAAATTTACGACTCTGTATTATTAACAACTCTATAAAAAACAGTAAAAAAAGAAGCCTTCTTAATTTCATTGAAATTTCATTTTCCTATTGAAAAAAAAGGTTTAAAAAGTGCATTCTTTCTGAAAGATACATATACACTTCAGTACCATAGAGTTGTAGGTAACGTTATTTTGTTAATTCGATGACAAATATCTTGGTATATTTACTAAAGCAGCAATATTTTAATAAAAACAATATACTGTATCAATTATTGATTTATATTATAGTTACCAGCATTCAAATATCCAACCCCATAAAATGTATTAAGTAAAAAATTTGTTAACCATTATTTCCTAAAATTATGATCAGGCAGTGTCCTTCCCCTAAGCCGTGGCTCTCAAGTCTACACCTGCACCATGGGGAAGTCAGCCTCCCCCCCCCCCGTTTTNATGTGTCGTTAGGCGCAGAGAAAACTGCAGTGCCTTTGTAGAAAGGCGTTATACAAGTGCGACGCAGAAGAGCCGTTTCACGACAGAAGATCTCATTAAAATGGTAACTGGGCCCCAGGGAGAGACATTCTCTCGGAGGGAAAACATCAGTCCACTTGTTTATTTCATTTCTACTTCGCCGCGGCTTGTAAAGAGGTTTTATTCTTATTATTTACATCCAGTTAAGGTAAAATAAAACATCTTGTAATAGTAAATCACACTGGCGCCAGCTTCGAAACTTCTTCAGTATAGTATTTCCTTTTCTTTTTTAATACACTTGGTTATGGAGTATTTATTTCATATATTGACAACACAGAAGACACGTTTTGCAGTTTTATTGTATTATGGAAAAGTCTCGCTGTCCACAAATGTTTTTAATTTAAAATATTAACAGAATGTGAACTACTTAATATATTTTGGTGGGGTTAGCTTTGTTGACCACATGCTTGAATACTGGCAACCATCATCTACAACAGTCATTAACACAGTTCATAATTAAAAAATGCTAACATTTTACAAAAAATTAAAGCCATTATATTATTAAATACGCCATAAAATTTTGCTTCAAATTAATAAAATAATCTTACATAAAACACTATGATATTTAAATTTATGTATCTGGAATAAAAATGTTTATTTAAAAAATGCTTTAACAGGAGGTTTAAAAAAACGAAATTCGAATAAAATTAAGGGTTTTACTAATTATTTACCACAGCGTTTAACTAATAAAATTTGGTAAAATACAAAACGATTGTTTTTTCATGTATACTGATTGTGTGGTTTNTACCACAGCGTTTAACTAATAAAATTTGGTAAAATACAAAACGATTGTTTTTTCATGTATACTGATTGTGTGGTTTTTGTAAGTTAATTTCCGAAAAACCGTCCATAACTTTTTTATTCGAAGAGTATATATTCTTGCAACTATTTCTGTATATAATTGTTTCGTTAATTAAAATATAATTGCATATTTCATAANCGAAGAGTATATATTCTTGCAACTATTTCTGTATATAATTGTTTCGTTAATTAAAATATAATTGCATATTTCATAATATGTATTGTTTCATAATATATAATATATAATTTAATATTCCATATTAAATATAATTTTATATTTTGTATTATATTGCGAGGCCTTCCCATACGCATTTAAGGAAGAAATATATTGGCTATTTGCAACCGTCTGTACAACTCCCAGAGCTCATTAATTCCTAGCGTACGCTACCGAAATTTGTCAGAAAATTCCGATTTTTGTTGTATATGAAAGAATAATTTATATCATTTGTTACGCTGTTGAAATATTATCAATAATTTAATTATTGTAATATTTTTAAAATTCAGTCAATAAAAGTTAATTTTTAATAAAAATGTAAGCGTTTTTTTACAATCTGTATTGTTTAGAAAGCATATTTTGCAAGAAACATTTCGCCAAATAGACCAGTTATAATAATAACAATAATTAAATGTAAGAAAATATTGGTACTTATGTCAAACAAATATTCTTAATAATGGTTTTCATGTACATTTATTTCAGTTTTAAGACATGACAAATTTCTTCGCTGAGACGGATGTGCATAAAATAAATATNGTTTTCATGTACATTTATTTCAGTTTTAAGACATGACAAATTTCTTCGCTGAGACGGATGTGCATAAAATAAATATTTAAAAATATTTTATAATATTTATACCAATTTGTCACTGTCTACAACCAGAGATATTTTTATGATGGTCTATCTCGATAATTTTTACCCCTGCAAAATGTGCATCTTAAGCATTCAAACTGGAAAAAACATAGAATTCTATAATAGTAGATGGTTATTAATTAGTTTTTTAAACATCGAAAGTAGTAACTTGTAGCAAAATATTTTGAAGTGTTACAAAAGTATGCACATTTCTTCCTTATTAAGCATACACCGTACTTTTCTGACAATCTTGGTAGTGTTTTGATGAGTTATGCGTTTTGTACAGTCAGGCGTAATGCATACCACTGTGCGTCTACCTTAAGGCTTGGACTTACAAGCCAAGTTGAATAACTGGTTACTGACTTATCCCAGTTGTTTAAACACATATTTTGAAACTACAACTGTACCTTTCTGGCAATATATACATTGCGCTGTAGAACAAACATAACTTCTGAAATTTCTTCAAGTAATTATAAATTAAGTAGTGTAGCATCATTTTTAAATTATCAATGAATTCTTGCGGTTTCATAATTATCAGAAAACGTGTGGATAAAATTTTGCGAATTCGTTCGAAGGCTTTTGGTAAATGTAGATTCGCTATACTAAGATAAATTGAGATATTTTATTGAAATTAAAGTCATGGTACATGAATTAAGAGTGAGTGAAAGGATTTGGGCGACTCTTACCAACGAGGTCTTGAGAGCCTCTGAGTGTAAAGCGAGGTGGGTATGGAAAAGCGCCGGAATGAAGGAGTGGGGGAAACGGAAGATCCCCGAGAAAACCAGTTGACCAGTGACATCTTCCGGCACGATTCCCACATGCAAAAATACGGGAGCGACCCCGCCGGAATCTAATCCGGTTCGCCTAGGGGGTAGGCTAGTAGTCTAAACACTACAGCACCTAGGCCTCTTACATAAATGAAGAAATGTAGTAAAGAGAGATAGAGCCAAGTTTAGTGTGTGCAGGGCAGGAGCACGTGAGGGCTGGGAGCGGAAGCAGTGTGAAGAAGGGTGTTGTAAAGAGGCGTGTGGTAGGGCGGGATGCCGCGTGTAAGGGGTAGGGGGTGCTTTGTGCGGGGTTGGCCGCGCCGCTCTGCAGAGACCACGACCTGCCCCACTGCGGTGGTTCTCTGGTCGGGTGGGAGGTTGCCGCAGCATCCCGGCCAGTATATCTGCCCCTCCAGATACTCCGCAGTGGCGAGAGGCAGCTTGCCTAGCACGCAGGGGTGGGCACGCAATATCCCGCCTTACCCAACCCCTCAAACCTCCGTCTTTTGGACTACTCTCTCTTTCTCCTTCCTTACTCTTCCTGCTACATTTTCAATCGCCGAGGTTGACTCGCACGGATGCCGGTGGGCCAGACCTTGGGAAAACCTGCAAGTGTCGTAGAAAGGAAGGAGGAGCACGGGGTGACCTCCTAGCACGTGTCAGTGGTTTTCCTGACACCAGGGCACAGAGGGAAAGGACTAAAGGACTCGTGCTGGCAGTGTGTTGAAAATCGCACCCAGGGATGCAATCATGGGATGAAGCTACAAGGTAACAGATAATAGCAAAATATAAAAGTGCTTTTGGCCTGGGAGTTATTACAATGGCTAACCAAAGCCAAGCAAACAGATACTGATAATGTGAAGACACGGAGGGCAGTACAAGATATATTACTATATACTATATATATAAAACATACACTTCCTGCCATCCTTACTTTCTACACAGTGATACCCAACTCGCAATAAGGGGTGTAGCCATGCAGCCAGAGGAGAATGATGAGGAGTTCTGATTCCCCACCTTTGTCCGTAACGTTGTCATCAAATAAAGTTCATTCGAGTCTTTGGGAAATTTGTAACGAGCGTTTTTAACGCCTCCTGCCTCCTTTACGCCACTTTTCGAAGGAAACTCGTTTGTGAAACGTGTAGGAACATTGAGAGAATCATTAGCCGTCTCATCAGATACTTCATCAACACTGTCCCGAAAAGTGTTTATTTTGAAGTCTTGCAAGTGTATTTTACACACATACTGACTCTACCAAACCCCGCAGGTCTCTCATTCCATCATTAGCATTAACTGTCCGTCATAATCGTCTGTGGAATTAGTACCCATCGATGCAGCGGGGTGTATTGACCACATCACTTACTGGCTCTCAAAAGACGAATCCTTGCAGTTGTTGATGTAGGTCTTAAATATGTCACCTTGCATAAACTGCATGTGGCCATTTTAACAATGATTCATCGCGCGTAAAAGACTGTTCATACAGATGGTTCCCTCATGTCGTCGAGCATGGTTCCTTTTTCGGAAGATCTTTCCACAGTAGCAACACTGTTTTAAATGCTGGGTCCACTGCACAAGTGATGGTGGAAGACATTTAAACACTTACTGTAAACAACCTGTACCACTAATTTATAGGCTTACAGTACGTAAGTAGTATGGTTATTGTATCAAAAACTGGTTCTCACGAAAAGGATGTTTAATGTTCTAAACAGATAATATGTTATGCCTGCGACATAGGTTAGCAGCCAACCATTGACTAACGTTAGAAGTGTGGCCTGCGTGTTAGGGACTGTAACGGTGGACCGAAGCTTCATACGTGTTTAGAACGAAAACGGCGAGTCCTACGCACTTGCAACAAGAGGATCATATTTGTTACGTAAGTGATACTCCTTAATATGCCAGCATCAAACATTACAAAATCCCGACGGTACAAAAGTTGCATACAATAAGAGGGTGGACACCCCTGTTATTTTCATTACCGTGGATGGTATAAACACGTTTTTCCTGTATGTTAAGGATCCCAATAACAGAAAATAACTTTCGGAATATTGTCATTTAATGCCACTTAGTTTCCGGTATTTCAAGAGATAACTGTTTTAAAATTTGATTTCAAGGGGTCATTCCCCTTTAATCTTGCACGTAGGTGCAAAGTGTCCTATATATTTTATACTTAATTTTTCATAAGGAATCACCTCCCGGAGTTTGTCGGTGATTTTTAGAGACACTCTGTATATATATACACACACCTCCTTTCGGCACAGGTGTTGCAAAAACTCGATTTTTGTCTTACCAAAATCATAAGTGTTATATGTGTGTATGTATACGTATTTATATTATTTAAACACACACTAATCTTATGAGCCTTGTAATCGTACAGATGTTACAAAATAATCTTCTTGTCACCGTCATGGTAGCACAATTGTTAGAAACGAGAAGAAGTAGGAAATGAAAGATGCAGGAAGTTGTACCGGGGGAGAGAGGGACCTAGGATGTTAAATTTAAAATAGCTGCCGTCCAAGTGAATTGGTGGAGCAGGTGGTGCAAATTCCCAACCTCGCCCCTTTTCCTCCCACGGGAACCTCCTACTACCAGCGGCAATTGAATGCAAGGACGGGCACGAAGTATCCCCTCCAGAGAGGGTGGCACAACGACAGCTTCTGTTTATTCCTGACACTGAGTCGTCCACTGCTTTCACGTTGCTTTCCGAGGACAAGGTGGTACGTTGAAACGTGTCACGTGAACATGAAGTGATCGCGATCTTACAGATGGTATATGCTGTTCGCTGTTAACTGATACTTCAATTAACGTGTTCAGTGTTAATTATTTTATTTGATTCAAGTACCACGCCCCTTCAAAACCAAATTTACGGTATTTTTGAGTGACGTATGCATACGAACAGCATATAAGAAATTTTCCACGTCTGATACTTGCTTCCGTTTTATATTCCCGTCTTTTATACGTACATTTAAAAAGCGAAAAATGGCAAATACGAGTGTTTCACAATACATTTTAGGAATGACACTTCTGGTACAGGCTTTTTAACATGCAATAAAGATATATGTATGCTGTATCTGCTTATGATGACATCATAAACTAATAAGGCCATCACTGACATTTTTATGAGACGAGTTGATGAGAGCAAAACTGCACGTCGGTTAACTGCCTTGCGCGTAGAGGCGACGAGATATTTGATGTGCGTAAATAGATCGCCCTTATCGTTTCCTCGTTTCTAGGCCTCGGACTCGCAGGCGGCACTCTTAAAATCTGGTTAACTGTGGAGTAGCTGCTGAATGCAATGTTGGGAGGGATAGAAGTTTTCGCAGTAAACTCTCCAGTCAACATAAATGCCAGTTACTTTGTAAATACACAATATTTTAGCATCCATAAAAAAAACAAATTCCCCAGAAACATGTAGTACAATCTTTACAAACAAAAAGGGGAAAATAAAATGACAAAATTAGTTCTGTTTGCACAGTAATACAAAAAAAAATTCCGAATTTGACTGGACGCATTTACATTAAAAAGTTATAAACAACTTCTTAGGAAATGAAATGTTATTTTCGTAAGCTGATATTTATGTTAATAAAAGTATTACCATAATAACGTAAAATTACATAAGTATTAAGTGAAGGTTTACTTACGTTATTAATCATGTAAGCTGAAAATTTTGTTCCGATACTATTATTAGCAAAGGGAATTATTTCGTAATGAAGCAGTTTCTCTATTTTCATTTTCGTGTTTATTTGTCAATTACTCGCATACCAAGAAATGTTACTTGAATGAGCTTTTTTAATGTAACAGTAATAATTTGAACGCGATGTTTTATATCTATTACACTTGCTAACAGAATGATAATAAAATTTCAATTTCTAAATAACTAAAATATATTTTGTGTGTATAATGGTAAATTAAGCAGTTACACTTTTAGCAAGTAAAATAAAAACGTGTGCGTCATTAATTGCTTCTTGCTCACAATAAAAATATATTACTAATTTTATTGCATGATATGACTATGTTCCATTAAGTTCAGCATCGGCACGATTCTATTCCTTGTCAGTCATATTAAGGCAAAAGAAAGTGAGGATATTACAAAATAAAGCTCGAAGTAACATACGTATCTTTGGTTGTTTTGGTAGATGTTTACTATACGCATTTACTGTGCTTAAATTGAAACGTTAGTAAATCATTCCCAACAGCAAAAACAGATACATTAACAAAGAAATCGATGACACCGCAGAATTGAGCCAACAAAAATAGACAAAATAATGAAAACCCCATAGAATATAAATACAAAATTAAGGCGGAAACAAATGCATACAACTCTATCGTGCCTCGGATAAGTACATGAAAGTATATTTTCCCCTCAGGATAACTGAATGGCAAGGAATTTATTTTTGCCAAACCACAGATAAAACAGAAGAATGCTCCAAGCTTATTTGCAATTGGCAAAATAAATCTGCATATTTGTCGTCTTCACGCAGGCTATTTGTTATCTACCCAGTCTAATTACACGGCTGCAAATTCTTTTTGTTACGCGCAAATTATGTNTCACAGATAAAACAGAAGAATGCTCCAAGCTTATTTGCAATTGGCAAAATAAATCTGCATATTTGTCGTCTTCACAGAGGCTATTTGTTATCTACCCAATCTAATTACACGGCTGCAAATTCTTTTTGTTACGCGCAAATTATGTACGGCCGTTAATGTTGGCCTACATCTGAAAACTATTGTCGACTGCAAGAACAATATTAAATAAAAACTCGCTTCTATTTTGATTTCAAGTAACACGCTGTAAAATTATATTCTATTGGTCGAACATAAGCAGAAGGATCGTTATTGTGTCGATTCAATTTTGAGAGCCTACTGTCTTCTGTTTACGTCATACTGCTTAATTTCTTCATTGTGTAAATCCATTCACACGCACGCACGAGATTCAACCAGCGAAGATCCGCCTGCGCTAGTAACTGTTATAAATCCCCCGGAAGTCAGGAGCGAACGAGGCACAGTATAAAAGTACGGTGGTTGTCTGCTCCCTTTACCTTTTTTTTTTACAGCACAAAGAAGAGAGTGGTCTGTGGAGGCGCAGAGTTGCGAGCTCTGAAGAGAGAGAGAGAGAGAGAGAGAGAGAGAGAGAGAGAGCTCGTGCTAACTTGTGGAGTTGAAAGTGAACACGGAGTAAAACTATTTTACGAACTTGGAAGGCGCCTTCGTCAGTATCGAACAGCGTCTGGCACGGAGCTGTGTCTCCGTAAAAGAACATTTGAGTGAGATTTAATCGCATACTGTGATAGAAAATGTATTTGACTAATGACATTAATAATAGTTTAATTAAACGGTGTGTAGTTATTCCTGAACGTATTATGTACATCACAATTATAGAAATATATAAAAACATTTACACTTATATTCAGGTGTATTAAAACACATACTTTCATTTGTAAAAAGTGTCCAAAACTCAATTAAATTTCTTAACATTGTTATGTTCATAAAATCAGTAACAAGATGAATGTATCCAGGAAACACCGAATTTTCTAATAATAATAATTTAATGGTCTTAGTTAATTTTCCATACTGGATATTTTCTAGTAGGTTCCACTGTAAGTCTGAGAGTTGTGTTGTAACACATGGAATTTTAATTATTATTTAAATTATTTTGATGATTTAGGTTTGAGATAGCAAATGTATATAATTTGAGAGTATTAATTTGTTTAATCAACCAACAAACCATAATTGAATGCTGTACGAATTATTTATTGNTGTATATAATTTGAGAGTATTAATTTGTTTAATCAACCAACAAACCATAATTGAATGCTGTACGAATTATTTATTGACGTGACAACGTCTTAAATTAGGTTGCGGCTGGGAGTCACTTATGAAAAAGTGTAACGCTCGGTAACGTTACGATGAGTCACCGAGGAGGGGTAATCAAGGGAGGGAAATGAGGGGAGGAAACAGGAGGGGAGCCGAGCCGGCCAAGGAGAAAGCCACCTTGCATGGAAGCAATTCCAAAGACGAACGACGCGGTGGAGCCGGTCTGCCGCGCGCGCAGCACTACGTTGTCACGTAAAATCTTCGCCCGTAAAACCGACTTTACAGGCAACCATTTTTTTTCTTTGACATTGTTTTTCATGTAGGTTAGAATTTATAAACCAGCTGAACTGGCAACATCGTTTGTTTACACTTAATAGAAATATATTTTATTAAAATCAGAACTGGCAAAGAATTTGATTTATCCTTGAGAGAGAGTAAGGTTGTCAACATTTGGTTAAATTTGTTAAAACTATGTGAGAGAGTTTGTTTATTTTAAAATAAGATTGTTGGAAATATTAAATTTCTCTGCCAAAGTTTTAAACTGTTTTTACGAAGTTATAAGTCATGTTAGATTCTTCGCTAGGGATGTGGTGATCACTCGGCTGACGAACTTCGTGAGTTATTTCCTCATTTAAAATAAAATATTATCTGTTAGAGATAGTTGAACTTTCCCGCCGCTTGTGCCACTTTTCCACTCAGTCAAGTGGTGCCCGGGAACACATGAGAGCAGGCGCCCACACGTCCTCTGAACCACACTCAGCCAACAGCCTGCAAGATGATCGCAAGTGACAAGATAATTACGCATAAATAAATGTTCTCTCTGCGTAAACGCATCGGCAGATGACAGCGTAGCAGGTTGCCACGGGCAGCCATTCTCGCTTCAGAGATTACTTTCACACGAGCCACTTGTGAGCCCCACCTCTGTTTACGAGAACATCCAGACAGTAAAGAATCTGCTCACTAGGCACTTGCAAAACCGAATGTTGGGCAGATGGAAATGTCTAGGCGGCGATATGTCTATCGCGCCGCAAAATAAACAAGGGAAACTTAAATTTAACGGAAAAAGAACGCTGCGTGGATGAAGATTATAATCGCTCTAAGGGTCCCATCTTCAGTCTGCGAGTGCCACTATTTACAAAAAAACACATCTATGGGCAATTTCATAAGTCAAAGAGAGCAATGAAAATGCGAATCGCAGGAGAATCTTCCCACACAACAATCAAAGACATCAGTTGGCAATCGCGTGCCACATTCGTGGAAATTAATTTGTGTATTACACACACACACATATATATGGCACTTCCTACTTAAATAAAATATTAAGAGAAATATGAGCCCTTGAAAATCGATACTTCAAACTGTACTTTTGCAAAATATCGGGAACGAGGTGAAATTAAATTATAATTCTCCGAATGGGGTGGAGTGGAGACATTTGAGTGGCTCTTAACATCGAGGTCTTGAGAGCTGATGAAGATGAAGCGAGGTGAATATGGAGCAGCGCCGGAATGCAATAGCAGGAGAAACGGGAGAAACCCGCCGACTGGCAACATCGCCCGTCACAATTCCTACATGCGGAAATCCGAGGGCCACTCCGCCGGAAATCGAACCCGGTTTGCATTGGTGGGAAGCTAGTAGTCTAACCACTACGCCACCGTGGCTCCTGTGTAATTTTCTGATCATTGTTTTGCGTTATCGAGATCTTCTTAGAGTAAATTCTCATGAATACCTCCAAGAAGGTGACCACCCCCGTTGACCTCACTACGGTCAACGGGGATGGTCACCTTCTTNAATTCTCATGAATACCTCCAAGAAGGTGACCACCCCCGTTGACCTCACTACGGTCAACGGGGATGGTCACCTTCTTATTGCATACGACTTTTTTATTATCAGGAATTATGAATGTTTGACGCTGTTTTATTGAACAGTGTGACCTAAGTAACAAAACTGCTGCTCTTGTTTTAATGGCCCAGGGCTCGCCGTGTTCATNTGACGCTGTTTTATTGAACAGTGTGACCTAAGTAACAAAACTGCTGCTCTTGTTTTAATGGCCCAGGGCTCGCCGTGTTCATGTAAAACACGTGCAAATATTTCGGCGCCAGCGATACAGTTCCAAGCTCGTAGGCAATATCAATACTTCCTGTGTGGAAGCACATACTGACTTTCACCAGAAACCAACGAACAGCTTCAGTACTTCCGTCTTATTAGTGTGTGGTACATGTTGTTTACAGTAAGCATTAGAAATGTCCTCCACCGTCACTTTTGCAGTGGACACAGCAACGTACTATAAACGTAAGTACGGAGTATTGCCTATGTGCTAGGCATTGTATCTCTACAGTCGAAACTTTGTGTGCGTTTTACACGAGAACGGTGGATCCTGGTCAGTTGCCGCAAGAGGACCAATTTTGTTATTTAAGGAATTAGTTCTCAATAAACCACCATCATACGTTCATAATTCCCGACGGCCAAAAAAAAAAAAGTTAACTGCAATAAGAGGGTGGCCACCCCTGTTATTTTTAACACAGGGGAAGTATAAAGGAAATTTTGTTATTAGTTCGAAGATCCAGATAACGTAAAGTAACGTTCGGAGCAGTGCATCTTAGTTTCACTTATTTTCCAAAGTTTTGCAAAAATATATTTTAAAGTCTAAATTTTCAAGGGCTCACATCTTCCTCAATATTTAGTTTAGATAGAAGGTTACTAATATATTTCTATCTTGATTTTGCATAAGCAACTGATCCATGAACTTTGTCGTATTGCATTATATGAGGTAACTATAAATGATAAAGTAAGGTTGTTAGAATATAGAATCAAATTAATTACTTTAATACCATGTATTGTAATTACACATATTTGTTATCCCAGAGCTCATTTATGTGTAGACGGATTTTAAACCAGCTACATTCATTGAATAGGTGTCTTGTATTTCAACATTTTGTTTGCTACAAAATAGTGTTTTGTCTAGCATTTTACGGTTTATATCTTAATGAAATAAAACAGTAAATGATATAAATAGGAGTGAGTTTGAAGTTGCAAATTCATAGTGTTGAGAACTGAAGCAAGATGAGTGTCCTAAATGAGGTTACAAAAGCCCTGAGAAGGGGAGAAGGGTCAGCTTCGAAGAGTACGTTTGATGTTTATGCATTCCATTGAACGTGGCAACACCACTTCTTTATATAGGAGTTGCGGGTGCTGAACCTTGCCCGCCACACCTCCTTTGCCCAATTGAACGTGGCAACAAAGCTTGTTTATNTTAATGAAATAAAACAGTAAATGATATAAATAGGAGTGAGTTTGAAGTTGCAAATTCATAGTGTTGAGAACTGAAGGCAAGATGAGTGTCCTAAATGAGGTTACAAAAGCCCCAGAGAAGGGGAGAAGGGTCAGCTTCGAAGAGTACGTTTGATGTTTATGAATTCCATTGAACGGGGCAACACCACTTCTTTATATAGGAGTTGCGAGTGCTGAACCTTGCCCGCCACACATCCTTTGCCCAATTGAACGTGGCAACAAAACTTGTTTATATATGAGTTGCGAGTACTGCACCTTGCCCGCCACACCTCCTTTGCCCAATTGA
>NQII01008148.1:3456-77249 GCA_002778355.1 Clitarchus hookeri
CAGGTAGAATATATGGCTGTGCTTGCACCGCCAAGGAACGTCAGTTCTTTGGGGGTTGCTGGTGCAGGTCTTGAAGAGCTTCTGGTAGGTCGCGAAGATGTTGGGTTCAGCAGAGAGCCCCAGCACACGAGGTGGTGGAGCAAGCTGCTGGAGTGTGTTGCGGACGGCGAGCTTCTCCTGGTCGGAGCTTTACTCTCTGGTGCGATCCCTTGGCCCATGGCCGAAATATGTGCCTCTGTAATGCTGGGTTGCCTTGGTTACGTGATCTTGTGCTCTTAACTCATCTGCTTGGCTAGCCTCAAGCACACGTGAGGGGGTGGCGTGACGTCTGACATATGGGCGAACAATCTTGGCTGCATGTCTGTGGGTGCCCTCGCAACTAGGGGTGTACTTGTAGGCGCTCGGAGCAAGTCATTTCGATGAGGCAAAGTCGTGTTTATTATCTATGTCAAATAAGCATCACGCGTCAATTGATAACTAAATATTAGTTTGAAAAAAATGTGCTACTGCATATAGCAGTTTCCAATATATTGTGCAGCAGTGTATATTTATCAGCCTAGTCAAACTGCCATTTCTTAACACAGAATATGCATTTGTGATCATTTTCATGTGAAATTGAGTATGTTATCTTGGTTTTTATTAAATGCAATCCCTTTCATATTAGTATCCCACAACTTATCTTTCAACGATTCTTGGGTTACCAACATTTTTGTACCTTCATATGAGTAATTTTTAAGGGCAAAATGTGTGAATTTAAATGCCGGAAAATATGGTTGGTGCCTAACTCAAGTGTGTTAATTGTTGGTTTGGGATATTGCAGGATCATAATTGTGTCTACTTACTTGATTTTAAATTATGAGGTACCAAACCAACCAAATTCTTAATTGTGTAACCTTTCATTTTATTACTATTACAAAATTTGTGTAGTCCATCAAATATTTATGCCAGATTGGTCCAGCACTCAGTTTCCTTTATTCATAACTCTATTTGGTAGAAGTTTATATTTTTTGTTTTGCTGCAGAAATCAAAATGATGCTACATATTAATTTTTGGTTATAATGATAATTTGCTATAGCAATAATTTCCTTCTCCATTGTCAGTTATTGTTAGGTTCACTGTAGTTGAATACAGTGGAACAGCATGGGTATACTATGAAACATTTGCTATAACGACATTTCTTAAATGCATCATTGTGTTCTATATGTATTTAATACAATGTTAATGTGCTCATTAAAAATTAGTGGTTTTTTTCTTCTTGCTGTAATGGTAATATTGCTCTGTGTTACATCCCTTCTTCCATTTTCTCCTTGATTGGATTAACAGTTATAAAATGGGAGGTCTTCAACATTATGATTCAAAGGAGACAAAAAGGCTGCTGTGCCATTCTAGGAAATAAAAGTGCCTACAATTGCACAGTGCAACTCAGATTTAGTTGCCATTATCATGCAGTTGGTTCTAGCAGCTGTAATGTTTATTTTCAGTTCTTGTTACCTCTGTTGAGAGATGACAAAAATAATGTTTTTCCTCAACTATCACTGATTAGTGCATGTTCTAATTTTAATATCTATGTGAATGATGGTCAGATGTGAAAACATACTGCACAATAAATATATGCTATAACAATATGCTTTGCTGTTACAGCACCGTTCCACTGTACTAAACCCAGCACAGAACTTCTTGGCCACTCAGCATCAGCCTATCAGCGAGAGTTACAAAGTCCTGTTGCGACATCTATCAAGCCTTTGTCATGTTACATTGTGTTTGTGAAATCTGAATTGTAGTAATATAAATTACAATTCTATACACAAAGAAGTGTTTGAATATAGTAGAATGAGAAATTGATAAACTGGAAGTTTACATCTATTAGAAAACTGTTTCGGTATATGAACTACTAAAATGTTACATTTGTAGTAAAAATGTTTTGGCACTTAAATTTACACATTAGCAACATCTATTAAATGTATTATGTAATAATTTACTTACAGTTGCCTATAGTATAGAAGAAAATAACCCAACTTTGTTGCTATAGCTCATAATGGCAGCACAAGCTCCCCTTACTTGTCCGTACAGTTGTAACATTGTTCCTCAACCATTTTGTCACAGAATTTGCTGAAACTTTATAACCTAATTTTACAGACTTAGCTGCTGAAATTGGTTTTGTCAGAATATTCTTATCTTAATATTCTGACACAGTTCTCAGAAAAGATATTCTTTGTTTAAAATAATAAAAATCTGCAACTCGTTTCCTGACTGGTTTCTTTTTTTAAAGGTGGCACAAATATTGTTTTAAATGCAGATGGAATGCTTTCCCCCTCTCCCCTTTTCCCTTGTCATATGCATATCCATCACACACCCTCGCTTACAAACTGTTAAAATTGAGTAATATTTGCACTTTCATAAAATTATTACTTAATAATTCAGTTTAAAAAAATTAATGCACACTAATGATAATAGATTGACCTTGTTTGAGAGCCATTTCCTTTTTGCAACTACTGGTGCTAGCACAAAGTTTACTCAGTGCCATAATTTCAGCAAAAATTTTGCACACAAGCAACTGGAACATAATTAGGAATGTTTAAAGCCCATCGTAAAACTAGGGCTACAGAACAGAGCTGACACCAACACTGGGTGGAATGAGGCAGCTGTGCTACACACAATCTTGTGTCAACTAAGCGTGAGTCAGGCTGTATCGCCTGCTCTCCAAGCAAAGCCGGCACATTTAGATGTACCATCAGGGGAGAATGGATATCATCCATTCTGAAAAATAGTTGAGAGTTTATGCCAGCCATTGTGCAGTTGCCTTAATAATGTAAAACACAAATGGATAAACCTACAGACATAGGATTTTCCCCTGATTATTCAGCAAATATGTCTTTTGCAAAAAGTAGCTGATTATTAATAATAAAATATTTCATATTTTCGAGCGCATCTAAGAAATGTTTTGTTCGACTCGCTGCGGCCAAGAAGTTCTGTGCCTGATGTAATGTTTTTAGACTATTTGCATTTGTAATCTTATCAAGTGTCCCCTGGCTGACTATTCACCTTGTAGTGTTGTTTTCATCTATCGGAATATGCAACCTTTAAGTCAAAAATTATTGCTGTAATGATCTTTATCATGTTGGCAGGTGGATAATGCTAAAAATGCAGTGCGTGTGAAGTTCACTCCAACAATACCTCACTGCAGCATGGCTGCCCTTATTGGGCTGGCAATCAGGGTGCAGTTACTGCGCTCCTTGCCAGCCANCATGGCTGCCCTTATTGGGCTGGCAATCAGGGTGCAGTTACTGCGCTCCTTGCCAGCCAGGTTCAAGGTGACGGTAGAGATCACTCCTGGAAGCCATGCGTCCGAGAACGCCGTAAACAAGCAGCTAGCAGACAAGGAAAGGGTGGCAGCTGCCCTTGAGAACACTAATCTGATAAACGTCATTAACCAGTGCATTGTTGGTACCCTTTCTCAAGAGGAGCTCAAGTACTGAGAGCACAACTTTGTGTTGCACAGTTCGTATCTCACATATTTTGTTGTTTTTGTAAGTAAATAGTGTATGTTCTCTTTAAGTATTATATTACATGTTTTAACAAAAGCAGACAGAAGCGGTTTTCTTTCAGCATATCACAAGAATATCTGCCACAGTACAACCCGACATTTGTCCTTTTAATACAGGTCATTTTACTATAACTTAACTAGTTACTCTTTCTTCTTGGCACTGACAACTGTTCTTGATTTTGTTGGGTCGAAAGAGTATGTTTTCTGAAGTGCCCCTCTTCCTGCACGCTGGAACTGTATTTCATCCACTCTTCGCCGATCTTCCAACTCTTTCACAAGTTTAGAATTCGTCCATGCTGGGGATTAGAAAAAAAAAGGCAGAATGAGTCTATACAGTATTATAAAGACAACTTTTTTTAGAAGTAAATTTAGTTATGAAATATTGCTAACAATTTAAATGACTGAATATTTCTACAACATGTATGAAAAAAAAAATATCTAAGTTTACGTTTGCTTCAGTGCAGCAGAAGTGACAATTGTTAATATGGCTGAACTCCTTACAAAAAAAATTTGATGAATATTTCTACTGCTGGTGCAGGCTAGCCGTATTTTGGAACGCATACATTCCCATTCCGTGTGAAAAACCTTCCAAATTGTAACTTTCACGTCAGCTAAACCACAAGAATTTTTTTTTACCCAGAGATACAGCATACTAAATAATCGCTGTTCACGGTTATCAGCACTTTTGAAATGCTACATTACACACACTGGCAGCAAATTATTATCAAATAGTTCTNTCGCTGTTCACGGTTATCAGCACTTTTGAAATGCTACATTACACACACTGGCAGCAAATTATTATCAAATAGTTCCAAGACTTGCTGTATTGTGAGAGTACTGTTTAAATTTATGGTCACCAAAGTGTTTCTGGTTTTATACAAATGTGTATAGTGTCATGTTCCTGATAATGTCACTAGATGACAGTAAAANTCACCAAAGTGTTTCTGGTTTTATACAAATGTGTATAGTGTCATGTTCCTGATAATGTCACTAGATGACAGTAAAATTATGATTAATGAAAAATCTTAAGTTTACTTCTTAACGAATATCATAAATTTTATTTTTATGCTACAAAAAATATGGCCAAACTATCTTTGTTAGTTTGTTCAGTTAATAAAATATATATAAAGGATATAATTTGTTTAATAGTGTGAGTATATTTATGGATGATAAGTGTAGCAACTTAACTCATTTTATTTTACTTCTTGAATAACACACTAAGTATTGGTAAACTCCCTTCCTCCACATTTCCTTCCCTAAGTACAGGCAGTCCTCTACTTTCATACACAATGTGTTCCTAAATTTGTGTATGAAAGTAGAACCCTTATTTTAATGTGATAAATGAGGTTCCGTTCCTAGATGGGGAAAAAAACTTACTAAACAAAAAAAAATATTCAAAACAATATATTTACACACAAAGAAACAAGATCATGCATCAAAGTTATTTAAAAGTGTTTAAATATATAGCTAATAGTTCAAACAATTGAAAAGACATATTTTACACACACAAACATTTGACTAATTTTTCCAATCTTCAAACAAACTGAGAGCTTTGCATTGAATTATTGCAAGGCTGATAGGGATATTTTTCTGGTGTTGATCGTCTAACCACACTTTTAAAGACCGTTCCATCTCTTCCATCGCTACACCCCGCCGTTTTGAAATTATTTTAGAAGAAAGATTTCCCGAATTTATAACATAGTCCCTTATATTTCCTTTACTTTTTACAATAGAACGCACAGTGGATCGGCTCAGGTTGAAAGACCGTCCTATAGCCGCAAGTGATTTGCTACTTTCCGATTGCGCGATAATGTCTAATTTTGTTTGTACACTATTTACAACATGTTTTCTTTGTTTCTTACACACCGAGTCTTCATTACTTTCGTTTTTACGTTTGTTATTCATTGCGTGGTGTAATAATTATGTACGTGCGCCAATAGATTAACAAAAAAAAAAAAAAAAGGATATAAAATTAACCTCAAAGGAAACTAAAAACCATAATAAAAACAACGGAAGTTCTAAACAGGAGCGGCATAGCGCCATAGCGTAGTAACACATCAGACATACAACTGCATATTTGTTCAGTTATATCGGAAACATAGTTCCGTATATCCACACCAGAGGTCTCTACGTAGTATAAGTCAACTTTGCTGCAATATTATTTGCGAAGACAAAACCTACAGAATATAAACAATCCATATATCTTTGATGTTTACGTTTCTCGTGGAGGCATGCGCGCAATATTTTTTTTTGGTTATGTACGAAAGAACGAAGTAAACACGCGAAAGTCAAATTTATGGTGTAAGAAACCAATGTACGAAAGCGCGAATTGTACAAAAGTCGAATGCGCGAAAGTAGAGGACTGCCTGTACAAAGGTCAAAGCACTATGGGACTGCTAACAGTCCCACTGTGTAAGGCCTTTGTCTGAAATAAAATTGTAGAAGTTTGGGGTAGCCTACCATAGCACAACTGCTATGCCAAATTTGATGAAAAATTAGTTGAGTAGTTGCATATATGTTAAGCAAGACCTTTATAAAGTGTGAAATAACAAAATAGGTCCGAAAGGTTCAAGAGTTATACTGACAAAGTATTTATACTGTCAATATTTTGAAAACAAAGTTCTAATGGATGAAATTTATATACAATGCCTTGCCGTAGCACTACGTCAAATTATGTGGCTTTCGTATGAGTAGTTCCTGAATACAATGTAAAAATTGTTTCAGTTGTGCTACCTTGCGAAATAAAAGATTATAGAGCAATAAGTTGCAGTGAGCATACCAAGCTGTTTTATATGACAACCATTTAGAAGTAGTCTCCCAGGTGCTTGAATACACTGCTGGCCATTAAAATTGCAATGCCAAGAAGGGCACATCTGGAGGACCCTACATTCTGGGAATGTGGAAAGTAGGGTAGGACAATGATGTGATTAGTTGTTCATCCAACATGTGCACCACTGATAAGTTATATAGAAATGTAGGTTAAGGCACCTCTGAGAAGACCAAGTTGTGGTGCTTGGTCTTGCCCTCTCTATATAATAGTCTGAGAAGTAGTATCATTGTATTTCTCTGCCATTTGTGAACACGGGGATGAGCATGCCACATCCAAGAACACTACACCATACAGAGTTGCAAGAGTAACCATGTCACCTACAAATGATGAGTACTCTGACCAATAAATCTGGTTTTTATAACTTACATCCTTCTTGATGTAATTTTAATGGCATTCAGTATATTGTCTTACAGTGGCCGCCTACAGCACTACTTGTATTCTGAAGTTTGTGAAATCAGTTGAGTGTGTCACAAGATATGATGCATCATCTTATTTTTTCAGGTGGCACACACTTATAAAATGATAGAATAACACGTACGTTTTTTTTATTCAAGAAGGGTGGGGGGGAGTCGAAGAACATCAGCCTCAAACCTTATACAGAGCTGTATATTGCTTAAAAATCTTAAAAACATCACATGCAAATTTTTTTTTTTTCCCCGATAGAAAATTCTGCTGTTTTAGTCCCAGCAAAAGCATATCCAATACAATTGGTTTCCATTTCACTTTAACAACTTTTTACATTAAGACTTTAGACACAGTATGAAAACATTCACATTAACGAACACACAGCATGATTCTGAAGTAACTGAAAAAACCCGATATCAATGAAGGTTCCGATATTTAGGATTTTACCGATCCAATACCTGTAAACCAATATTTTCATTTATCATACTGTAAGCAGACATTTGTTACTAAAGTGTATGAGAGAAAACTGCTGCCTGGAAAAGTTNTTTTCATTTATCATACTGTAAGCAGACATTTGTTACTAAAGTGTATGAGAGAAAACTGCTGCCTGGAAAAGTTTTGTTTGCTTAGGCTTACTGTTAAGTGAAATTTACTTTATGCCCGGTACATCAAAGCAGCAAAAAACAAAATAGTTAAACATTATACAAAATTATAGCTCACTACAACATATTACAAAACTAAGTTAAGGTTGCAAAAAGGTCGCTAGTCTACAAAAAATATGTAAAAGGACTGAAATGAAAACTAAGTTAACAAGCCACGATCATTTTGTTTACTTTGAGAAACGTACGTTGAACATAAGAATGCTTTGCCAAAAATAAAAATGTAATCCGTGGAGTGAAAAATAATGATGGGCATGTACATTCCAATTTGTTTTTATCGTAAGGAATTTTTTTAATATATATATTTTTTTTTATTGCATATCAACATTTTAAATTAATGATGTTCTTTTTAATTGTATTGCCTGGTGTTAAGAGTTGAGAAAATTAAATGTGCAGCTGAGCAGAGAAAATACTTGAGGTTAGAATGGCTATTACTGATGTGCCAACCTCCGATAATGGTAAATGTACCGATACCGGCTATCGGGCCATCACTATTCTGAAGTAATGCTATAAATTCAGGTTTAGTTTCTCCTCACTGCAATCAAACATTTAGTAAATTGTTACAATGTTTACAAAAACGTGTTGTGCCGTAGCTATTCCACAGTAGTTAATGTGGCTTGAGATGGTGAAACCAAAGCAAATTATTACACAAAATGTTGTCTTATCAACACCGTACACAATGTGCTTGTGGCACTGCAAGTGTGCAAACTACGTGTCTTTCACTTGTACAGCAGTGAGATTATTTTCTCGTGTATGGCACCCATGGTCCAAGTATGTTTAGTTATGCACTGCACAAAGGTTGTTATTGAATGTTAATCAATTATTGCATTACTAGTGTGCTGTATACTTCCAATATGTTGTGAAAATCAGTGAACCTCAGTAAAAGAGGAGTTTGCGATGCCACATGGATTATGTTGTTTTTGAATGCAAAAAAAATAATATGACTGGGCAATGCTCTTCTAAAATCATCATACGTCTGCTGAAGATACAACTTCCTAAAAAAAAAAAAAATATATGGTAGTCAGAAACTTATAGTTAATTTTAAAAGTAGATGACGTTACTGTGCAGTTAGTTTTACAACTGTTACATAACCTGAAATACTAATGCCCCTAATTTTTAGATATGCCTACTGTCTTAGTAGAATATAGTACTCAAAACTGAAAACCCAATACAACAAGAAATGGAAGATGGAAATGATAAATAAAACATCCAAAAAATGATGAGAAATTAACAGTGCACAAAGTGTTCATTAAGGACTGGCTCATAGAAGGGCATACAATGAAACCTCATTGCTGCAATCCCCATTTATTCAGTTTTCCCATAACTGTAAATTTTTTTTGTCCCAGCAACTATTATATATAAACAATGTTAAAAAAACCTGCATACTACAATTCTTAAAACATAAATTTACAGCATCCAATTATCACATATTCTGCCCGAAAGCCAAAATATATTCGGGACAATAGTTTAGCTATGGAATACAGTGGATTTTTGGTTATTCTTTTCCGTATTTACGTTTGACCTTATTTCTCATCAGTACTTTCGCTAAAGATTGTGCACATTCATTTTTGAACGCTATGCAAATGTAAAACATGGATAATTGACAACTGGCGGAATAGTGTAATTTACCTTCCACAACCGTTTTTCGTGTTCTATGGACTACCATTCTTCTTCCTACGTCTTTTATTGCATTTTTGGGTTGGCAACAATGCAAAGCCATCCTGTATTCTTATTCTTCTTACGTGTGTACTGCGCTTGTAGGTTGGCAACAATGAGAACGAATCTCACGATCTCTGACACTATAATCAACTAGCTATCTTGTTACTGTAAACAGAATTTGGAATGAGGTTAGAGCCGTGGTGGTATTTTGACGGGCGTGATTATTATCGGAAACTATCAGCTGCGTGTTTGGTTAGAATTGTACAGGTTTGAAAAAAGACTTGGCAAAAATTGTCTTAAATAAATTAGTTGTAATTTTTACTGAGGGATTGAGCATGGCTTGGCGAACAAAGGAACACTGAACAAAAATTAAATTTTGCTCAAGGTCAAGAATTGAAGTTATTAATTTAAAGTGAATATTTAATCATAAATTGACTAAGTTGTTTTTAATGACATATTTAGGCTGTTGGTTTAAACAAACGTGCATTTTGAGGTTATGTACAATATTTTTTTGGGTCTACAATACAAGCCCGCATCCATTGTTTTCCTGCATGCTTCGTTTTTATTGTTGGTCCACTGAAAAACTAATATCTAAGAATCCACTGCATTTACTTAAAATTGAAAATGGTTAAAAAAAAAATAAACTAGAGAATAAAACAGTTTTTTGTGCATTCCTACATGTTTAAATAAAATACTTTATAAAGTAATGATGATATACTTCTGTTAAAATTTATGTGGGTGCTTTGCTATAAAGAGCCTAACTAAAACAAACATAATTTATGGTTCTTTAAAGTTTTTTTTACAGTGAAGTTCTCCTTTTTTCTAATTAATATCGAAATTGCTGTCCATAAAACTTATTAAAAGGGTTTCGGAGTGAACAAAAAAAAATATTGGGGAACTGATGACATGTGCCCCATCCCCTGCCAGTACCACCATATGCAACCAAGGATCACCATATGAACACAACTACATTGGATAAAGTAAATTTTGTCTGTTTAAATACTGACATTTTTGCTGGAATGGAAAATATATATATAGACGTATGTTTGTGGTAATAAATATTCCTGATAGATTTCGTTTTTGTTTTCTTTGACTATTTTAATGATGTCACAAAAATTAAGTAGCATACATTTAATCGGAAAATGCAAGCACTGTCATTAATTACTGCCATATTACTTGGATTAAGGTTTGTTCTTTTGTCAGTCATATTCCCAGACATTGAGAAACACTTGTGAGTGTCTACATTACTGACTGGAATCATACTGATTTTAGTGTAGTTCATAAAAGAAAATCCACCAATTTTTATGTGTTTAACTTTACTGAAAATGTTTATTGTGTAATTCTTGCATCAGTATGAATAGTGGCGCATTTATCACGCTTTGTTCTTACAACTTTTGAGTTATAGTAATTTGAATATTATTTCCACACGAGCAAAATTTTCCACTGCATCATCAAAACAATGAACAGTTCAAATTGCTACTTTCTCATTTTAAAAAAAAAAAGTGCGAAGCAACCTCGTCTCACGAAAGACGATAAATGTGATAAACTAAAGTTCCCCGTCCCACCAATAAAATAAACAGAACCTTAACCAATATATTACCTAGTCAATACAAAATAAAACCGTGCCAGATACAACAAGTTGTCCTCACATAACCTGGATAATTTTAAAAACATGTTTACATAAAACATAACCCAAAAAAAAAAACCTTGGTAACATCATAGATATACGAATCTATGGAGCGTACTGGGTGCCTTTGCCGCATAATTGTGCGGCCAGCACCTAGTGGCGACGGAAAATTATTTTGTTACCACTTTAGAGATAAGTATTTAGTAATTTTTCTATTTATCACATTTGTATACTACCAACAAGGTTACATTAATTATGCGATGAAAAGTGAAAAAGGACAAAATGCAAACGCTTTGGCGGTGTATATTCAATACATTGATCGTGTCAACTTCCCGATCCCGACTACACATTGAAACAATTTATCGAATAGCTAAGTAGGACAATCGGCAGCAAAGCGCTGGACTGTAATGTAATGAATTACACAGTAAACAAGTGTAGCAAAATGTATACTTACAGGTGAAATAAACGTACTACGATATTGGCAACGAGGATAGCGAAAATTGCATTAGAAAAATTGGAAGCCGGCAAAGAGGACTGGAACTGATACGGTGGATGCTTGGAACAATATTTTATCGCTAACGACATTGGTGAAGGTGACGACAGACTCAAGAAGAGGAAAGCCATTTTGATTGCGTCTATAGGGAAAGGGACGCACGAGCTGTTACGTAATTTATGTGAGCCTGTTAAACTGGCTGATAAATCATATTAAGAACTAATTTCCATCCTGCAGACGTATTTTTTCTCCTGCTCTGTCAGTGATAGCAGCTCGGCATAAATTTCACCAGTGTTTACAATCAAGCACAGAGTCCATTGCACAGTTCGTTGCAGGTCTGTGGTAATGTACACAACACTGCAATTTTGAAACATTTCTTGATCAAGCATTATGTGATAAATTTGTTGTGGGGCTCCGCAACAAGGACATTATGCAAGTTTTATATCTGAAAAAAAAAACAGTTGTTTGACAAAGCTGTGAAAATCACTTTGTCCTATGAAAAGGCTGTATAAAATATGGCAGCTGTGTCAAGAGATTGTGAACACAGCATCCCAGATCCTAATGCAGAGGTACACAAGATACTTTTCTAGCATGTTCGGGACTCTCACAACCACCATAGTGAAAAACACATACCCAGGTATTTTGAAAGTGCCGTTGCAAGCAGTCAGCCACAAATAGTGCTGCGTACAGCGCTAACAAAAGTGTAGAAGACAAGGATGTAATATGTTTTTGTTGTGGTAAACCTAACCACTTTGCTTCCAAGTGCAGGTTTAGAGGATACAAATGCCATAACTGCAACAACTGGGTCATCTTCATAACCCTCAAGGTAATGTTATGCGGCAAAATTACATGGTTGGAGATATCATCCACAGCAAGATAACCAAGACACATGGTTACTTACATCTATTCAACATAAATAGTATTGGTGTAAAGTCATGGTTAGTAAAAGTGCAAATTGCATCAGTAGTGCTTGAAATGGGAGTAGGGGCAGCTATTTCAGCAATATTGTACGATACGTACAGACAACACTTCTCAAATCACATTATCCAAAACACAAATGTCAGACTACGCTCATATACAGATGGCGAGTCACAACCAAACGGTACATAACAGTAGAGGCTAAGTATGGTAGCACATGCAAAAAAAACTACCATTATTTGTTGTGCGTAATGGTGGACCTCCTTTATTAGGCAGAGACTGGTATCAAACCCTAAATCTTCCCAAACCGGTTTTCCTAATGCATGAAGATGTTTCTTGTTAAACAAGTTCTTCCAGCTGTTTGATGGTGGTTTGGGCAAATTTTCAAAAAAGGTTGCGACATTAAAACTGAAAAACAATTAAAAAATTGTATTGTATTATCACATATTAGAGTGCGGCCATTCACACTAAAAAACAAAATGGAAAGTTGAATNTCACATATTAGAGTGCGGCCATTCACACTAAAAAACAAAATGGAAAGTTGAATTGGAAAGACTATTGCGTTTGGATATAATTCACCCTGTTGAGTTCACCGATTGGGCGACACATATCGTTCCAGTTAAGAGAAATGGTGGTGTTGGTATTTGCTGCGACTACAAGTTAACAGTAAACAAGGAACTTGAGGTTGAGATATATACGCTTCCACGAATTGAAGACCTCTTTGCCAAAATTTAAGGCGTTCAAGTGTTTTCAAAAAATGATTTGTCGCAAGCCTATCATCAAGTTCCGTTAGATGAGACATCACAGGAAATCTGCNTGGTGGTTTGGGCAAATTTTCAAAAAAGGTTGCGACATTAAAACTGAAAAACAATTAAAAAATTGTATTGTATTACCACATATTAGAGTGCGGCCATTCACACTAAAAAACAAAATGGAAAGTTGAATTGGAAAGACTATTGCGTTTGGATATAATTCACCCTGTTGAGTTCACCGATTGGGCGACACATATAGTTCCAGTTAAGAGAAATGGTGGTGTTGGTATTTGCTGCGACTACAAGTTAACAGTAAACAAGGAACTTGAGGTTGAGATATATACGCTTCCACGAATTGAAGACCTCTTTGCCAAAATTTAAGGCGCTCAAGTGTTTTCAAAAAATGATTTGTCGCAAGCCTATCATCAAGTTCCGTTAGATGAGACATCACAGGAAATCTGCNTCAAGTGTTTTCAAAAAATGATTTGTCGCAAGCCTATCATCAAGTTCCGTTAGATGAGACATCACAGGAAATCTGCACTATTACAACACATAAGGTACTTTCTCGTAACAAACTACTTCCATTTGGTGTAACATCGGCATCTGCTATTTTACAACGCACTATGGATCAAATGTTACAAGGTCTGGAAGGTATTGTCAGTTTTCAGGATGACATTTTGGTTACAGGGAAGTATGCAGAAGACAATTTCAAGAACCTGGACCATGTCTTCAATTGTGTGCATGAATTTGGGTTTAAGCTAAGGATATGTCAGTTTTTGTTGCACTCAGTTTCATTCTTAGGACATGTTGTGGACCAAAATGGTATTAGTACACAAGCTGAAAAAGTCGAAGTTGTACAAAATGCACCCAAACCACGGAATGTATCAGAGTTAAGATATTTTTTAATGATTAGTGGAGTACTACAGTAAGTTTCTTCCTTGTTTAGCTATGATTATGGCATCACTGTATGCTTTGCTTAAGGAGGGTTGCAAGTAGAATTGGTTGGTACAGCGTGCTGATGCTTTTGCAACTGTAAAGGAAATGTTAACTTCATCAAAGGTATTAGCTCACTATGATCCAAACTTGTCAGTTCGGTTAGTTTGCGATGCATCACCATATGGTTTGGGGGCAGTAATTTTGCATGTGTTTCCATCTTGGTATGAGAGACCAATTGCATTTGCATCGTGCACACTTACCAAAGCTCAACAGAATTACTCTCAGATTGATTGTGAGGTATTGGCAATAATGTTTGATGTCAAACGATTTTCACAGTATTTGTATGGAAGGCATTTCACCCTCATAACTGACCACAAGCCATTACTTTACATTTTCGGGGAACGCAAAGGCATTCTGCAGATGGCAGCCAATAGGTTACAGCGAAGGGTGATAACACTACAGGGTTACGATTATATGATAGGGTATGTACACGGTAGAAGCAACTGCAATGCAGATGGCCTATCACGGCTACCATTGGGGGGAAAAAACAAATGGAAGAATTTTCATATCTCAGGGTGTGAACAGAAGAATTCTTGCCAGTAACAGCCAAAACAATTGAGTTCAAGACAAGTACAGATGTAATGTTGAGCAAGGTGTAACAGTTTTGCAGGTTAGGTTGGCCAGATAGGGTAGAGAAAGATATGAAATCATATTGGAACCAGACACCAGTTAACAAATGAGCGAGGATGCATAATGTGGGGACATCAGGTTATCATACCAGGCAAACTGCAAGGCAAAATATTAAAGGAGTCGCAATCAATTCACTTCAATAGTTAAAATGAAGTCCTTTGCCAGGTCCTATGTGTAGTGGCCCAACATCGATGCTCGCTTAGAACAGGTAACAGTCGTGCACTGCATGTATACAAAACGGAACCAACCCTCCAAAATCTGATCTCATACCGTGGACATGGCCAAGCTACCCATGGCAGAGAGTACATGATCTAGCAGGTCCGTTCTTGGGGAATATGTTTATAGTTTTGATAGACAGCTATTCTGTAACAGACAACGGACCACAATTTACTTCAATACATTTGCAGAGTTCTGTAAGTTTGATGGAATTAAGCACACTCTTTTGCCACCCTACCACCCTGCGACAAATGGAACTGCAGAGAGCATAGTAAGAACATTTAAGGATAAGGTAAAAAAAAAGATGGTGACTGACACAGTTCCTTTAGAGATAGCATTGCCACATTTCTTGTTGGGTTACAGAACTACCTCTCAGATCACTATAGGAGAAGCACCATGCGATTTTATGCTAAGCAGAATTGTGGGCATAAGAATATAATTGGTAGTACCAAGCATTACATATAGGATGATACAACAACATAATAGACAAGGTGAAGGGAGAACAAAAATTAGGCAGTAGCAAGTGGGTAGCAGTATCATGGCTAGAGATTATAGACTGAACAAAGAGATTCCAGGTACCATAAGGGAACAAACAGGTCCCTTTACTTATGTTGTTGAAACTTGTGAGGATCCGTAGTCAAATGTGCCAATGGCAAAATCAAGTCAGGAAGGTTCCAGGTGATAGTCTAGTGCAGGTAAAAGAAAACCACACTGCAAATACAGAACCGAGAGCTCCTTCACCTGAATTCAAATGTTTTCCGACAGACAGCATGGTCAACACCGAGGGGAGTACGAAAGGCAGGAGGTACCCAGAAAGAGTGAGGAAACAGACAAAAATACTAGATTTATAAGGGGGAGGAATGTAGGATATGAAGGGATTAGCTGATCAGGGCAGTTGGCAGCAATTTGCAGGACTGTACTGTAATGAGTTACACAGCAAACAAGTGATGTAGCAAAATCTATACTTATAGGTGAAATAAGGATACTAGAGAACTGGCATCGTAAACATAAGGATTCACAACGGAAATGTTCTTCGCGAGAAACTGTGTATTTCATGATTTTGTGCACCGCAAAAAAAAGATGTCTCTATATATAAAGAACCAAACCATCATAACACCCCAAAATAAAACAAACAGAAGAGTTTCTAGCATAGCTACTAAAACTGATCTGAAAGATAGTAATATTATAAATGGTAGCCTTTTAACAGTCTGGAAACATTTGGAATGGTAAGGCATACTCCACAGTATATTGCAGCCACTGAGGGATAACATAGGTATGAAAAACATTATAAAAATCTATAAAAGCAACTGGAGAAGTTCTTGTGGTGCTGAATAAAGCCTACCATAGTAGCAAATTTTTTTACCAAGGTAAGATTT
Source organism: Clitarchus hookeri (assembly GCA_002778355.1). NCBI lineage: Eukaryota > Metazoa > Arthropoda > Insecta > Phasmatodea > Phasmatidae > Clitarchus > Clitarchus hookeri. The sequence continues at coordinate 19,562 of NQII01008148.1, forward strand.
TCTGCATACACAGTCAGTGAAGGTGAATGGTGCATGGGTTGAAGTTACAAATAATAGTGGCAATTTTGAAGTTTCGTTAAGATATTTTGTTTCAGTGAATAATCAGGTGACAATTTACTATCTTGTATCTGATAAGGTACCTTCGGAGGAATAAAGCCATGCAAACAATGATAAAGATTCTGAAGAGGATAATGGAACTGAATATCCCTGGTGAGAAGAAACTGAAAATGCTTTAAATGTGTTGCACTTGTCCTGTCATCTTTTAAGAATAAGTATCAATACATAGTAGTACTGCAAATCATTAAAAAGGATGTAATGAAATAGTTGANGGCAATTTTGAAGTTTCGTTAAGATATTTTGTTTCAGTGAATAATCAGGTGACAATTTACTATCTTGTATCTGATGAGGTACCTTCGGAGGAATAAAGCCATGCAAACAATGATAAAGATTCTGAAGAGGATAATGGAACTGAATATCCCTGGTGAGAAGAAACTGAAAATGCTTTAAATGTGTTGCACTTGTCTGTCATCTTTTAAGAATAAGTATCAATACATAGTAGTACTGCAAATCATTAAAAAGGATGTAATGAAATAGTTGAGAGATATGAGAAAGCAGTTATTGAAGACTTTTTCAAAAGGGGAGAAATAAATGCAGTGTAATAATTTTTTGCTCTTGAAAAAATTAAGTTCTTTTCATATGTATACAGTGTTTTCAAATGATTCATAAGTGAATGTTTTCAAAGATAAGCCTACATTTTATACTTCTCGACTTATATGAAAATAAAATAGCTCTCTTTTATAATTTGTTTACTGTATTAAAATTACTTAAAATATTATTTGATTTCTTTTTTATGTAGTTCATTGAAGCNTCTTTTATAATTTGTTTACTGTATTAAAATTACTTAAAATATTATTTGATTTCTTTTTTATGTAGTTCATTGAAGCTTTCTTGTTAAAACATAAAGAACTTAAATATACACAACCTAGTACACTAATTTAAATACTTACAGTCCTTCACGCCTTCAACAAAACCTTTGGGTTTCACTGGCAGTGTTTCAGGCTTATGGCTAACCATAGGTTGAATCTTGAAATATTCTCTAACCATGGGAATCTTCAAGAATAAAACTTGAATCAAAGAAATGAAGTTTGTTGATGTCCAGTAACACAGAATTGCCTGCAAAAAAAAATAGTTTACAATGAAACAATATTTTTCATAGCTAGCTTAACTTGGTAACACAAAGGGTTGCTTGAATTATAGATAGCACTGAAAGATTAAGTATTTAAGATTCTAGTGAAAAGGAACCTAAAATATTTCTTGTAGTTTATTGCAGAGTACTCATAGCCAGATAAAGCTACACAACCAAAGTAAACTTCAAAGTCATCTCTAATATTGAAAGTAGAGAAACAAAATTGAGGAAAGAAATTAGAGACTGATAAATACACCATACTTTGGCCATCCTCACACATTGGGATGTAACTTTTATTAATGTACTAATGATGTTAGCTCTATTTTATTCCCTTCCAAAGTCATAAGGAAATAATCACGTTTTTCATTTACTCCTTTAATACAAACAACTAGAAGAGTTTAGTACAGTGAAACCTCGTTGTTGAGTTCCCGCTTATGTCAATTTCCCATATCAGTCGATTTTTTTTTGGATTATTCCAACAAATATCCTATATAAACAATGTTAAAAAAACCAGCATTCTACGAGACATAAATCATTAATATACCTGCATCCATCAATCAGACATTCTGTCCGAAAACCAAAATATATTTGGAACAATAGTTTATCTGTGAAATAGCTATCTTAAAACTGGTACTACAAAAATTCAGTAGCGCCAAGAGAAGGTAAACATACATGCCCTAACCTCAAATGCTAGTGTACACAACTATTTGTCATGAAACGTTGCAATTGTTAACAACTAAGTAATTAATTTTTTTAATTCAACCACTATTTGTTTTAAATTACTCACATTGAAAAACAGGTAAAACATAATAATTACAGGCAATTATTTGTTTCAAGTCAGCCCACGAAAATTCGTGCTAATAAAACACGTATGTATAATGGTTGTGGTACGGACCAGAACCAAACACTAAAATGGACGGAACGGATTTGAACTTTACTCTGGTTCCACAAAGGTGACGTAATAATTTTTAGGTCAGTACGGTAAATAACCATGTAAATTACAAGCATTAAAGGGGCACAGTATGTTTTCACNAGGTCAGTACGGTAAATAACCATGTAAATTACAAGCATTAAAGGGGCACAGTATGTTTTCACGGACTAATTCTGTCAAAGATAAAATTACGCTAGTAACTTTTTTTTAAGAGTAATGCAGTGATATCAACGGTCACACAAGATGGCGAGAGTTGTCAACTTAGCAGACGTTCCGTTTAATTTGGCAAAATTTAAAACATTTAGCGGGCAACAAAATTTTCAGCGGGGTAAAATATAATTTCAAAAAATCAGATTTTTACATGTCAAACTGAAAAAACTGTTAAATTTGCCTCCAAAATAGAGTAAAAAATATAAAATGCAGCATTATTATTATTATTATGAAACTACGTACTTTATTACTGTACTTTAAATTTAAATTTATCTTTTAGCATGTTTCTATTTTAAATTATTGTTTTTAATACATTTTGTTTGATTTTTGCCACTTTTTCTATATTTAGTAGATATGTAGTTAATTTTATGTAAACATTCGGCAAATTTTCGAAATTGGAGTTGAGGTTAGGTTTTACTTTTTGAGGAGAGTGGTCTACGTGTTGAGTTTTCCCACATGCTGAGTTTTTTTTCAGTAGGTCCCATGAAAAACGAATAATAGAGGTTTGACTGTACATAGTATTGGTATTATATTTGCAGGTTGTGCCACTCTTTAGTAAACTGTATTATAGTGTGTGAAAATAATAAGTAATAAATGTTGTGAAAGAATAAGATTTTAATTAGAATAAAATATGTAGGTATATTTCAGGCATGTGTGTGAAGGAAAGCAGAATTGCCAAGACGCCACATATTTTATCTTTGTTCACTGTAGCTAACTGTTGCTNGGCATGTGTGTGAAGGAAAGCAGAATTGCCAAGACGCCACATATTTTATCTTTGTTCACTGTAGCTAACTGTTGCTTAGTGACGCCAATCAAAGCGACTTCCCTTTGTGAGATTAGTAGTGTGGGGAAAATACTTTTACACTTAAAAATTTTATGAAATAATTGCAGAATATTTGTGGCCAATGCAGGTACGAAATCAGTATGAATGCCCAAACACATTAAAAGCAATCCTTAGAGAAATTGCAATTACGTTCAGAACATACATGACATATAGCACTTAAAAAATGTAGACAAGGAGGACAAAAAGTGTCATACAATTTGTATGAAAAAAACAAAATAAATACCCTTCAAAAATACAAATCAAACTACTTTCTAAAACTATACACAACAAGTGACTCTCATCTCTGAAAAATGAAGTTTTATAAGCAGAAAGAATTGCATGGAAAAATTGAAACTACTAATGAAATAATAATTAATTTGTTCAGAAAATCAAGGTAAAGTATCAAATCAGAAATGCAGTCATTAAAAGAAAATTAACTGTGTGGTATCTAAAATCTAAAACACCTCACTAAAATTACCAGACAAGATAGCAATTTACGCAAGAAATTTGTTTCTTTGACTGACTGAAAATTAATATCTGCAAACTAATCTTGATTGAAAGTTCACTATGCTCTGCTGTAGTTCATGGGAATCTAATCCACTGACTTAAAAAGTCTCAGATTGAAAATTTTGTAGCCAAGTTGTTCCATAAAACTACTACTTCCCACATGTACATTTTGTATGTTTCACACTTTGCTGAAATAACTTTTAGTTTCTTATTTAGTATTATTTTGCATTTAAGTCAAGGAATGTGCTGATATGATGAAAAATAATTTTTTTAAGTCTTTTAAAATATGTTACATTTATATTCCTTTGTCGTGGATAAATTTTCAGTTTGTTATTTAGATTTGTTTAGCATGAAAGGAATCTTACATGGTAAAAAACTATGATCAAGTTTTTCGTAAATCAGTAGAAACCATTTCTCTTTTATCTGCCTTTTACTTAGCTTGTAAATATGTATGTATTTATTAAATTAATAAAAATAATTGGTGGAATGTGTACTTGTCAACACAACATTTTGATTAGATATTCAATTCGAATTAGCAAATATTTTACAAAATTTGCTTCAAAATAAAATTTTTTGCTTTGTCCACCCCTAAAAAATTATGCAGTATATTGGTAATTAGTTGGACCCAAGAGTCCATGCTAAATCTGAACTAAGCTATACTGGACATAAAAATTTTAATAGCAAAAATGTTTTAGATTTTATATAATTTTATTTGAACATTGAAATTACCTATATGTGAGATTTTGTTTATAAAACACGCTATTAAATCATTTTTAAAGGGTGAATTAAATATTGCTTTTAATATGATAAATACCCTGACGTGTAATGCATGTTGGAAGCATTATAACCGGCGCTGTCACAACCCCCCCTCCCCCCTCTCCCAGCTTAAACCACTGTAGGGCTTCCCGGTCTATACATGTTACCCATTCACGCGTGCCCGAGGTCAAGCTGCGGTGGGGTAACACTTTACGCCCACGGGCTCCTCCCCCACCACCCCTAGNGAAGGAGAGCTGACAGGGTAAGCTTTAGGGTGCAGGTCACCCCCCTCCCAACCTACAAGAACCACAACGCGTAGATGAAGTGTACATTGTTCAAAGTCTTCCTCCTCCCCCCCGCTCCCCACAGACAGGCACGTGTAGGAATCTAGGGAGGGCGCCCAGATAGTTTAAAAGCCGTTTTTAGAGACAAGGAGGGGGTCAGTCATATTGAGGAAGTCGGAAGCTGCGATACTACGCGCCGGGAGAATCAGTTATGTCAGAGCAGTCAACCAGTCAGTTAGAAACGTGCGCCGAGAGAGAAAGTCCGTGCAACAGTTAACCGAGGCCGGGGAGATCGGACCCCACCCAAGTGAGTCAGTCAGTTGAATCGCGCAGTTACGTGAGAGGAAGTCCGTTAGGAGGCCGCGGGGTCCGGGCCCCGGCAGAGACAACAAGGGACAGTGTTAAGGGGTCAGCCAGCCATATTGGGACAGACCACCAGTAATTTCCCATGCCGCAGGGTGCAGGGCGAGAGTCAGTGCGAAGAGTAAGTCAATCAATGATACCCCGTCGCCGGATGGCGATAAGCAGCAGGTAGCGCGGCGCTCGGAAGCGCCGCACCGGGACGCATATGGCGACACGCATTGGGAGTTGGATCACGGACGTCAGCCGAGTCAGTTACAATTATGCACCGAGAAGGCGGAGTCAAGGGGTGAGCTTCAACGAGGAGCGCCACGTCGAGAGGAAGCCAGTTGAGTGTAGCACACCAACAACAGCCAGTCCGAGGGCCTGTAACAGGGCCACCCAACTCACCAGACCTCAACTACTACCGGAACCACTACCCCGCAATAACCCAGCAGAGTACGGTTAAGTAACTACGTCGTCACTCAGGGATGTGTTCTGTCACCTAATGCCCCCACAATGTTGGAAACGTTAGCCAGAACTCTGTAATCAGCCCTTCAGGCCAAGAACTCGCAGGGTTGATAGCGTATGAGTGAATTCTTGGCACAAGGTGCCGGGAAAGTATGTATAAACTCCCGGAAAAGTTCCGGGAATGTATGAATAAATTCCCGGGCAAATAAACCTGTTAAAACCAAGACGTGATGAAGTCATTGTTTGAGATATCCTCAACCTTCAAGGCACCTTATAGTCTGTGCCATCTAACATTAACTGAGGACCCTATGAACCACTCTGTACATCACAGGTGGGGAATAGCATCAACCCCTCATTAGTTATTTGGATACGGAATTATAATAGTAAAGCAATGGACAGCATTACACTTTTTTTTTTAAGAATCAGTCAATTTTATGGAAACGTAATATTGTCTTATTTTCTACTCTATGCATGTGTTCTGATTTATTTCAGCAAGTCACGCCAATGTTTTGTCCCTTCGGACAGTAAGAATTTGTACATGTGTTTTGCTGCATTTCTGTTCCCTCCCCACCTCTTGTCGTACTCACAGCCTGTTTCCTTTCTCCTCGCAATGAAAGAATGTTTCCAGTCCTTCACAGTTCACACATTTATACTTACATTTGAATCCTACTTGATAGTATACGTATTTATATGTGAATACAGAGACAAGCATCAAATATTTATACACATATCATTAGATCAAGAGGCACAAAGTTTCACCAAGCATTGTAGTCCATGTTCAATTGGTTCTTACGTAAAAATCATCATTTTTCACGGAATATTGATTTAATTCAATCAAAAGTCTTTTGAATAAAATGGTATCACATAAAGGTTTTTGTAACCTCCCTTGATGCCAGTCACTTAAAAAACCGGTAACATTGGACACACTTTCCTTTTCCCTCTAGTGCAAATTAAACATTTGGTGGCCTCTTCCAAAAAAAAAAAGATATTTCAATGAAATATTAACTTATATTAATAAATATATGTCTTACGAATAAAACAATAACTCAGAAAGGTATCCGCATCCTACTTTTTCCCTGAGCACAAATTCAATGTTTGGTGACCTCTTGCAAAAAAATCCTAGGATGTTTCAACAAAATATTAATTTATATTAATACACAGAAGTCTTCTGAATAAACCACAGAAGGGTATCTGGAACCTCCACTTGATACCAAAAAAAATAACAGTGGTGTGGGGCTGTCTCCCTAACCAGCATGAAGAATAAATGTAAGCCTAATCATGCTAAATTGGAAAATGCAGCTGTTTTTACTGTAAAACGTAATAAGCATGGAAACTACAGCAGAATGAGACAATTTGAAGTATCATTTACAGTTAACTTACTGGTAATTTTTTAACTAATCTAGGATACAAATAACCAAAATTGCTGTAAATGATTTCACACACAATGATTCAGATACAGATTTTATTATATACAGTGAAATCTCTAGTATTCGTTTTTCATGGGACCTACTAAAATAAAAACTTAACATGTGGACCACTATCCTCCTCAAAAAAGTAAAACCTCACCTAAAAAAATACTTTATTTTCATCCTTAGTTATAATGAGTTGATAGCCCGTAATGAACAGTGGGCATATCTTAAATACCGGATGAAAAAACATATCTTAATCAGTCAATGCAAGTATTGTATTATAAAATACATATTGAAATGCACTTAATGCATCACTCAATACCTTTTAAATATTTAATATTCCTGACATTTATTTTCGAAATTTCTTTAAGATTGGCAAGCACACTAAAACATATTGTGCTTCTTTAATGCTTGTAATTTACATGGTTATTTACAGTACTGAGCTATAAATTATTACGTTTCCTTTGTGGAACCAGAATAAAGTTCAAATCCGTTCCGTCTATTATTAATGTTTGGTTCTGGTTCGTACCACATCCATTATACATACGTGTTTTATTTGCGTGAATTTTAGTGTGTGCTGACTTGAAACAAAGAATTGCCTGCAATTATTATGTTTTACCTGTTTTTCAACGTGATATAAAACAAATAGTGATTGCATTATAAAAACTGAATTATGTAGTTATTAACAATTGCAACGTTTCACGACAACTAGTTGTGTACACTAGCATTTGAGGTTAGGGCAGAATATCTGATCAGTGGATGCGGGTAAATTAAGGATTTTAAGGTTTGTAGCATGCAGGTTTTTTAACATTGTTTATATAGGATATTTGTTGGGACCATCCAAAAAAATTTACTGATACGGGAAATCAACATAAACGGGAACTCAACAACGAGGTTTCACTGTATTGTAATTGCTGGCATGGTTTGTTTTGATCAAGCAGCATGATTATTTTTATAACACTGGTACACTACTGGTCTGGGCTAACCGGGNATTATATACAGTGAAATCTCTAGTATTCGTTTTTCATGGGACCTACTAAAATAAAAACTTAACATGTGGACCACTGTCCTCCTCAAAAAAGTAAAACCTCACCTAAAAAAAAACTTTATTTTCATCCTTAGTTATAATGAGTTGATAGCCCGTAATGAACAGTGGGCATATCTTAAATACCGGATGAAAAAACATATCTTAATCAGTCAATGCAAGTATTGTATTATAAAATACATATTGAAATGCACTTAATGCATCACTCACCAATGTTAAAGCCTCATTTGCAGTGGTATCCAGTGTTTCACAGGAAGACAAGAATACCTTTTAAATATTTAATATTCCTGACATTTATTTTCAAAATTTCTTTAAGATTGGCAAGCACACTAAAACATATTGTGCTTCTTTAATGCTTGTAATTTACATGGTTATTTACAGTACTGACCTATAAATTATTACGTTTCCTTTGTGGAACCAGAATAAAGTTCAAATCCGTTCCGTCTATTATTAATGTTTGGTTCTGGTTCGTACCACATCCATTATACATACGTGTTTTATTTGCGTGAATTTTAGTGTGTGCTGACTTGAAACAAAGAATTGCCTGCAATTATCATGTTTTACCTGTTTTTCAACGTGATATAAAACAAATAGTGATTGCATTATAAAAACTGAATTATGTAGTTATTAACAATTGCAACGTTTCACGACAACTAGTTGTGTACACTAGGATTTGAGGTTAGGGCAGAATATCTGATCAGTGGATGCGGGTAAATTAAGGATTTTAAGGTTTGTAGCATGCAGGTTTTTTAACATTGTTTATATAGGATATTTGTTGGGACCATCCAAAAAAATTTACTGATACGGGAAATCGACATAAACGGGAACTCAACAACGAGGTTTCACTGTATTGTAATTACTGGCATGGTTTGTTTTGATCAAGCAGCATGATTATTTTTATAACACTGGTACACTACTGGTCTGGGCTAACCGGGNCTGGCATGGTTTGTTTTGATCAAGCAGCATGATTATTTTTATAACACTGGTACACTACTGGTCTGGGCTAACCGGGACAGGGGTAGGCTAAAGGCATTGAAGAGAAAAGTCATGTCTCATTCACGTCTAATGAACCCAGCAAAAGGGCGCTATTTGGGCGCACAGAAAAGTGGAGGAAGGGGGGGAGTTTGAAAGTGAGAAAACAAGAATCCATATCTGGCTCATCACATGTGATGGATGTGAATGACAGTGGGAAAAGGAGGGGGGGAGGCCAGAAGGGAAGCGAGCAAGAGCAAAATGGCAGGACAAACCTTAGATCAATTCTTGATTCTCACATGCAATAATGTAAACAAAAAGATCCCATGAAGAATTTAAATACTGTGGTGAGGTATTCCGTTGTGCATAAATGATCCCCAGGCCTCAACATACGATAATCATAGCTCCAAACCCTGTTCATCAGCTACACCGGCAAATTTTCAATTTCCCGCCGCACCCTAGTTTGCCATCCGGCCGCTAGGTTTGCTATCAACAGCACCCTTCCACCATATTGCAGTGTCCTACAACTCGCCACATGATGAAGCTGGCCTAGTCAGTAAAACGTCGCAATCATGCAACCACGTGAAAAATGTGTCATCCTTCTTTGTACTAGACTGTGAATATTGAATTCCTGCCATTTTATATATTTTTGGTAGCGTTGCAGCCTACTTGTAACCTTAACTAAATAAAAATGGAAGCTGTATTATTCCACTAAAACTTGAGCACAAGAAAATAAGTGGTGCCTATATTGAATGTTCTGGGTCAGGATAATACTTACTATAACTGCACACTTCTACTCATCTAATAATACTTGACATGCTCACCAACACAACTATGCTGATGTGTACCATGCGTGCTGCATATTTTAATCAGGAATAGCATTAAAAGATTTTTATCCGTATTAACTCTACATATTTTATAAAAAAAATTGTAGTACTAGCACATTGAGGTTATATAGCGTAAAAGGAGTTTAACACAACAAAATGTGATTTTTAGCAGTTATAGCAAGAAAAAGTAAGTTTAGCCATTCTGTAGAATTCATTTCGTGAAAGCAAAAAATTCCAGTATGAATGAAATTAAATATATTCACCAAGNCATTCTGTAGAATTCATTTCGTGAAAGCAAAAAATTCCAGTATGAATGAAATTAAATATATTCACCAAGGTAGCTAGGGCTTAACATCCCATCGACAGCTAGGTCACTAGAGACGGAGCAAGTTGCTCAGGGAAGCAGGAACTGGCCATGGACCAGACTAGGAACCATCCCAGCATTTGCCTGGAGTGATTTCAGGAAACCATAGAAAACCAAACTCAGTATTGCCATACCGGGATTCGAACCCAGGTCCTCCCAGATACGAGTCCCTGGTAGGGATGGAGGAGATGGCAACCTTAAAAACTTCAACACTGCATCAGTCAAGTGATATTATGAAATTTTTAGAAACAGCAACTTTACCACATAGAACTGCTTGTCCTATTTCACTGCCAGCTTCACTTTGTTGAAATGTATGCAGTATGGGTATATTATTTTTTATAGGTTGATTTAAAAATTGTTTGATTATCCATGAACATTCTGTAAGATAATTTTTGAATTACAAATAGTTGCCTAAGTATTAAGTGCTCTGCCTAATAGAGAGTTGGTTTGTGAGAATGAAAAACAGAAGTACTAAGGGCAATGCAGGTTAATGCAACTTATGCTATGTGGCCCATATATGCAAGACACTGAACTATAATGCAATATNCCTGGTAGGGATGGAGGAGATGGCAACCTTAAAAACTTCAACACTGCATCAGTCAAGTGATATTATGAAATTTTTTGAAACAGCAACTTTACCACATAGAACTGCTTGTCCTATTTCACTGCCAGCTTCACTTTGTTGAAATGTATGCAGTATGGGTATATTATTTTTTATAGGTTGATTTAAAAATTGCTTGATTATCCATGAACATTCTGTAAGATAATTTTTGAATTACAAATAGTTGCCTAAGTATTAAGTGCTCTGCCTAATAGAGAGTTGGTTTGTGAGAATGAAAAACAGAAGCACTAAGGGCAATGCAGGTTAATGCAACTTATGCTATGTGGCCCATATATGCAAGACACTGAACTATAATGCAATATNACTAAGGGCAATGCAGGTTAATGCAACTTATGCTATGTGGCCCATATATGCAAGACACTGAACTATAATGCAATATTTTTGTTGCACAATAACAAAGTCATTTCCTTGGTGGAACATCTGCAGCAAAGTTTAATGCCTAGTGTTGCATACATCTAATTAATAAGTACATTTTCTAATATAACGGAGTAAAATGGCAGTTTTTAACTCTATTGGAAGGCTCAAAAATTAGTAGCATTTCTGATATGCATGGATGTCTTGAAAGTACTGTTCCCAAATCATTTGAAATTACTTGCACCTGAGTGGAGGAAAACAAGAAATGATGCCTGAAGCAATTCAAAATCACCATCCTAACTTTTGCTACTGTGCACCACAGAACTCTCACCCCAGGGAAGTTAATGATGAAGGGTAAGATACAGACGGGGAGAGCTCGCAGCACGTAGCGCATGGTCTGCAGGTTGGACGAAGACAGACGGGCCCCATCTGTGCCTAGCTCGATGGTGAGGTACATAGTGACGCTAGTGATGATAGGCAAGATGAAGTACTGGTCCGGCACAATGAGGTCAGTAAACCAGAACAGGCCACCCATCCTCATGCTCTCCACCGGCGTGTTGGTCATCCCTCGCAGACCCAGGAAGAATGAGATAAACACAGGGGCCTGCAGGCAAACATGTACACATTACTTTCACTTCAACACTGGAGACATGCAATTCTATACAGTAGCACCAAATACCTCATATCCCAACACCGAATATTACCTACTTAGCTCGTGGAAGCTAGGAAACTAGTTCCATTACCACTACCCAGTATGACATTATTGATAATGTGGTGGGAATTTACATGTCTCACTATTTACACTTTCAGCTGATCCATTACATTAGTAACTACAAGATACTGATTATTTTTAAAATTTCTTATTTGTTATGCTATGTAGGCAAATGTTGGTAACAAATACAGGTTAGATTAAGTCCTACAATGTTTCTTAATAGCCTGTTTTTTTTNGCTATGTAGGCAAATGTTGGTAACAAATACAGGTTAGATTAAGTCCTACAATGTTTCTTAATAGCCTGTTTTTTTTCAAATGTAAAGTATTTAATAGTGCATGGTGACCTGACACATGGAAAAATTAATTATTAAGCACCTTATCNGCTATGTAGGCAAATGTTGGTAACAAATACAGGTTAGATTAAGTCCTACAATGTTTCTTAATAGCCTGTTTTTTTCAAATGTAAAGTATTTAATAGTGCATGGTGACCTGACACATGGAAAAATTAATTATTAAGCACCTTATCNTTTTTTTCAAATGTAAAGTATTTAATAGTGCATGGTGACCTGACACATGGAAAAATTAATTATTAAGCACCTTATCTATTCTTCACTGTTTATTTACATGTTATGTACTTATGTATGTATACCAGTAGTAGTTAGTAAAACCTCGTTAATTTGAAATCTGTTAACTCAAAATTCTATGTAAATCAAAGTTGTTGATAGCCCCCAAACATAAGAATGGAATTTTACATACTTTGGAGTTTGGTTAGTTTCAAATTTCACATAATATGCAATTCGAAGAAGAATTCAAATGATTTACAGTGCTGCAGTAATTAAAGTCTTGTGTAACAAAACAAAAAGCACTGGAAATGGCTGTTTTACATATGCACATTAGGCAGCAAGGCATTCTGCTGCACATGGCCATCTTGCCTACAGATGTCTGTCAGCAGCAGCCAGCCAGTCAGCAGGGAACAAGCAACTGAACTGAGCTGTCCTTCCTACCCAAGTTCGCACACAGAGAACTCCCACCATTTTCTGCATCATTTATCCCTGTCTTTTTTTAAACTCAACCTCTGGGAGAAACTGAAAAATGATAGCTACAGAATTTCCTCTAAAAAAATAGATTTTCGTTTGGTGCTTCAGTTTTTAGCCTACTTTCTGAAGGAAAGATAGGCTTATGCACCACCTGAATGTCTATCTGGAATGTACATCCTCCCCTAATAACTTTTAAACCTGTGACCCGAATTTCACCAAACTTTGGTCTACGTGTAGTATTTAGTAGGTACATTTAACTTTTATAGTTTTGACGATGTCAGGTACTTATTTTTAAAATNTTGGTCTACGTGTAGTATTTAGTAGGTACATTTAACTTTTATAGTTTTGACGATGTCAGGTACTTATTTTTAAAATGGCAGCAATTTTAAAATTTTGGGCTATATGTTATATTTCAGACACTATCTGATTGAAAACCAAATTTGGTATAGCAATTGTGCATTATGTAATCATTGAATATACAAATTGATAATATTATTGGTCTGCCATTTTGGAAGATAAAGCCTTTACATAATATCTTGGGAACTACTCAACCCATGTTAATACTTGAAATTTAAATGGATAAATCACTAATTTTCAAAATGGTGGCCAGATACATATTTTTTGGGTTCATTTGCTATCCATGTGCTTCTTGTATTTTGGATTAAAAATAACATGAGTGCAAGAAACAGAAACTATGATGCACAAACTATTTCAGAAAATATTTAGGAATGGACAAAAATTAAAGCAGTATGGCAGTTTGTTTTCAAGGCTGTCGACTTAGTAGAAAAATCATGCGTCATTTGAAAATAAAGTTAGTGAAAGGGCACAGGTTACAGCCCTACAGCACACAAGAGTGCACTAACATGACTTGATAATGCCTGTGTCACTTAACTAATGCGGTGGAGTGTGTACAACATGACATCAGAGAAAGAGTAGCTGAACTACCACTGTCCTCCAGGATGTTGTATGGTGGTTGCTCCCCACAGGTAGTTGCACTTATTTTTTCACCTATTTTCCTCAAATTTTCAGTTTTTTTACTTAAAAGAAAGAAGGTCTTAACAAAAGGGGTTGCAACAGAGAGTTCCTACTGTATACACACACACATGCACGTTCACATGCATGCGCATNGGTCTTAACAAAAGGGGTTGCAACAGAGAGTTCCTACTGTATACACACACACATGCACGTTCACATGCATGCGCATACTCATTTTCATAACAATTAATATGCAGATCCATATGTTGTGTATCAGCACCTCAAATTTTTTTCTGCTTAATATGCCTAATTTAAAAAAAACTGTAAATTACCTGAGCCAAAGGAACCAGCATGTTCTTGAAAGGATTCAGTCCTTTTTCCTTCATGAATGAAGCCNGGTCTTAACAAAAGGGGTTGCAACAGAGAGTTCCTACTGTATACACACACACATGCACGTTCACATGCATGCGCACACTCATTTTCATAACAATTAATATGCAGATTCATATGTTGTGTATCAGCACCTCAATATAAAGTAATTACATTCAAATTTTTTTCTGCTTAATATGCCTAATTTAAAAAAAAATACTGTAAATTACCTGAGCCAAAGGAACCAGCATGTTCTTGAAAGGATTCAGTCCTTTTTCCTTCATGAATGAAGCCNACTGTAAATTACCTGAGCCAAAGGAACCAGCATGTTCTTGAAAGGATTCAGTCCTTTTTCCTTCATGAATGAAGCCAATTCTTGAGTATATCGGGCTGCTAAAAGATTACAATTCAAACAGAAAGTAAATTACTAACTGAAAAACACATAGTGAAAATTAGATTACAAAGACAGATAATATGTACAGTTGTTTATGTTATGCACATATCCAGATGTTCGCTCAAGTGTCAGAATTCTTATCGTAGTCATATGCATAGTTGAAATGTCTGTTGCTAAAAAGTATTTTGACTGTCATTTTGTATCTGTAATGAAAAATGCCATTTTTTTAATGTTTAAATGACAGGAAACAACAAAATTTATTAATCCATTTTCTTGGAGGTTACTTTTAACTGTTCTGTTTACCACATAACTGAATTCTGTCTTTATAAGCTGTTCACGGTAAAGTGAGCACTTTTGAGGCCATAGTTAGTTTTTCCTTTGAACCAATTTTTATGCTTTAACCACCTTTTTAAATAAAAATATTGCCATTTAAGTAGGGACGAAATGATTCCACTTTTCCTTGATTCATGATCTCGATACCGATACCATTTTAGATTCCAAAAATCGCAATTCTTTCAGTTACAGACAATTACTTTAAAGAATTAAATACTGAATAGGAGGGTGTGAAATTTTATTATTTAAACAAGGCCTACATTAGTAGTAGGCCTATTACTAACACAAATAATATAACACGAACAGTGGGAGCNTTTATTATTTAAACAAGGCCTACATTAGTAGTAGGCCTATTACTAACACAAATAATATAACACGAACAGTGGGAGAAAATTCATATTAAATTCCAAAAAGTTCAAAAGCGGCAAAATAGATAATGTTGAAAACCTACATATATATTTGTACGTATAAATATACAGGATGAGTAAAAATGAATACCCCAACTTTGAAGGTCTATAATATCAAAACCAAACAACCTACAACCTTGATTGACCAATCAAATGANACTTTGAAGGTCTATAATATCAAAACCAAACAACCTACAACCTTGATTGACCAATCAAATGAACCGTGGAACTGTAGAGTTTGTTTACCATATCTTCATAAATGTTCAATCAGACCACCACGAGCGGCCCGAACGACATCTACTACTCGTTCCACACTCTTGTCAGTATGTCCGGTGTTACAGTTTGGATGGCGTCCGTAATTCTCGTTTTTAGGTCGTCAATGTTAGCCGGCAATGGTGANGATGGCGTCCGTAATTCTCGTTTTTAGGTCGTCAATGTTAGCCGGCAATGGTGAAAGAAACAATTGAACCTCTATGTACCCCATAGAAAAAATTGCACGGGGTAAGATCCGGGCTTCTTGGGGGCCAGTGATGAAGAGCGTGATCACCAGCTGCTCCTCAACCAATCCAGCGTTGTGGCAATGTCTCGTTCAGGTATCTGCGAACAACTAGGTACCAATGGGGTGGCGCACCATCCTGCTGGAAAGTGAAGTCCACCGCCGCCTCTTCTAACTGAGGAAACAACCACTCTGTAAGCATGTCCCAATAAGGGATTCCAGTAACAGTGGGCTCATGAAAAAAGAAAGGGCCGAAAACAGTGTCTTTGGATACAGCTCAAAACACATTCACTTTGGGGGAAACACGCTCATGTTCGCTGGTGTCATGTGGAGGTTCCTGACCCCATATCCACACCATTTGTATGGAACGTCGCTTCATCGCTAAAAACCAGCTTAGAAATAAAGGCATCGTCTACCTCTTTTTGGGCAAGAACAGACGCACAGAAGTCACGTCTCAGTTCTTTATCCCTTACAGTGAGAGCCTGTACAAGCTGTAACCTGTATGGTTTGAACGGCAATCCCTTTCGCAACACTGTCCGTACCGTCGATTGAGGGATTTGCATTTTCCGGCTAGCTTGTCGAGTTGGTTTTCTCGGACTGCAAAAGAACGCTTGTTGAATCCATTGCACATACTCTTCGGACACACGTGGCCGCCCAGAACTTTTGCCTTTGCAAAGGCACCCTGTGTCACAGAACTGACGAAACCAACATACGATACTCCACCTATTGGGAGGACGATATCCGTATTTGCGACGGAATTCACGTTGAACAATTGTAACCGATTCACATTTAGCAAACTGAATTACACAGAACGCCTTCTGTTGTTCCGTCGCCATCGTAATACAGACTAACACACAACACACACACACTCATAGTGCGACGACAGACGCTCCCAGTGTCATCTCTCAGCACATTAAGGGAACATCAGACCGTCCCCTTCACATTGACGTGTCGAATGTGAGCTCGCTTTCTCCTTACCACCTCAAACCGAGAGTTACGAATGCCATCCAAACAGTAAAACCGGACATGCTGACAAGAGCGTGGAACGAGTTTGATTATTGCGTATATTTCATTCAGGCAGCTCATGGTGATCACATTGAAAGCACAGTGAAAACACATTATGTTTTACAACGGAAGGAATCTTTTCATCACACGCAACTGATAGACACAATAACTGTAGAATGATAATACTATAACAGGCTGTTGTTTACCATAAACAATACATAGCTGGGCAGGAATGGAGATTTTGAGCCTGGAAAATTTTGGATGAGGCTGAAAATAAATTGGACTTACGGCATAATAAAACAAAAATGTAACATTAAATTTGTTTAAAAATTTGCCTTGATGTTTTTAGTTTGCTGCTATTTTCTTTATAATTTCATGGTGTCTCCTATGGAACTTTCACATTTTTCATTCCATTTTTGGTAGTAAAATGTGTGTACATTGACACAAATTTACTCATATTAACTTTCAGTGGAAGTTTTAACGTCCGTGAACACTCACGCTTCGAATCATGTAGTGTAACTGCAATCACAGCCAAGTCGTATAGGGCAGGTTATGACTGCAACATACCGAATCTGTATGCTAGCAAAGCTAATTCCTCTATCTATAACAAAATGAAAAAAGTAGCTAGGTAAATTAATTATATTTTTTCTCATAACAAATTTGCTACGTTTGGAGTTTGTCAACGTCTCGGCAACGAGTGAGCACAACACACAATTAAAAACAAATACATTCCAAAGGAAAAACAAAGACAATTTGCTGGCGTGTTACAAATTGTTTTAACCAAACCCATATTAAAAACACCATGTTAGATCTCAGTAAAATACATAAACATTTGTAGTCGAATTAAACATTTATTGTGCAATAGTTTATTTTTAAGTGAATGTTTAGGTTATGTATATTGAAACTTGCGTCCCACATCAACCAGCAATTGATACTTGCAACTTACAGATGTCGCTCGCATATAAGATAAATTCAGTGTGCACAGTTTACTGTAACTTCGTAATAGTGCAAATTTGCAACCAGTTTTAGTTAATTTTCACAATAAAAACGTAGTGTTAACTTTACATAATATATGACGTACAAACATTTTTTTAGGTTATGAAAAAATCTGAAATCTGCAGATAAGCGGAAAAATCGCTTTCGTAAAGAGTCAATACACAGCTTCTCGGTCGAAACCCGACTTGCNTGAAATCTGCAGATAAGCGGAAAAATCGCTTTCGTAAAGAGTCAATACACAGCTTCTCGGTCGAAACCCGACTTGCATTTTAGTTGAAACAACCTACAGACGTGAACATAAATTTTTGCCGGAAATATCGGGGAAAAATTATTTTCCGCCCTGCGATAAAATCATTATGCATTACCAAAATTTTTCTTGAAGTTCGGGATCCCGCATACCCCTAGTTTTTAGTATGTAAAGTAACTTGCTAAAATACAATACTACTAAATAGTGACCGAACTGAAGCTACTAAATACTTATATACTAAATGGTGAATTTCAAGACGGCCAGTGCGGTTTTATTTTCAGATTATTTCCGCATCTCATATTTTCATAGACAAAATAATTTTCCAAGCGTGATTCAATTACTGGCATAAATCAAGTAATTTTAAACCATTTTTGAGAGGTGATAGGTTGTGTATTTCCAGTAATTGGTTTTTAATGCTTCAATTCTTGATTATACGATTCTTTAAGAATCGCGGGAATCGTGGAATTGAGTTTGACATCCCTACATTTAAGTAATAAACACAGTGTGTATATTCTACCGAATTCAAAAGTCAACATCTAAGGCTAAAATAATATATATATATATATATATTGACTATTACTCCAAATGGGAGGGCTTTCAAAAGTGCTCACTATATCATGAAGAGCCTATATAACATTTTTCAGTGGTGATTGATAAGACAAAGTCCTAAACTTGCATTGCAAAAATGTTCCATTTCAGACATGAAACTCCCTTTTTACAGCTCATCTCTATCGGCAGACACCAAAGCGGTTGGTATTTGTACAAGTGCTTTGCATGAGAGATGCAATTTGCAGGTGCAGCTTGCAGGAAAAATATATTCTTAATGTTTCTCAGCCATTGTTGCTTTAGTAACTCATGTTGCAAGGTCAAGAAAAGAAAACACTCTTGTGCTTGGCTATACCCACACGTCCATCTACGCTGAATAGCACTTCTGCAGGGTTGTATTCCATTTNAACCAAAACCATTTATTTTAATAAAATAATAATAATAGGGGGAGGGACAGAAAATTTAAATTGAGGTTGGACCATGAGAGCAAAAAATACAAAAGTGGTGTAAAATTAAGGAAAGTGGAAAATCGGGGTACATCATAAAAAAGGAGTTTCACTTTACAAATGCACAGGATGTCTGTGCCCAATACCGTCCAGTTGATTGCCAGTTTCCCTGGCTTCCGTTAACTTCAGCTGCAGAAGCTGAAGCTGTGGGAGGTAGTTGTTCATCTTGGCTGCATTCCTCTGTGCTTGGATGACCAGCGGGAAGAGCAGCGTCCTCACCACAACAGTTCCTGCCAACATTTTGCCACACCAGCTCTCTGTACCAAGCAGGAGTGATGACAACACTGACAAGGATACAGTTTGTGCTCAAGACAAAATATTTTGTTGTGAATGTGTCGCTTAACACCTGTTAACTTGAATGTTAGAATCATTCCACAACTAATCATCCAGCAATGCTTTCATGACATTTTAATAAAAAAATATTGAATCATTTTTAAAGTATTTCTGTATAAAAAAAATAACACAAATAGTTTTTTTTTACATTCCCTTTAATTTGCCAGCCATTTTTCGAATATGGCTGAAGCAATATTTTCAGAATATCAACATATACAAATAGCTGAACATGTCAGAATGTATATAAGCTAAAATCTTGAAATAAAAAAACAATTTGTAGCTTAAATAATTAGCTTTCTTATAGTGCCATAAGCTTTATCTTATTCTTAAACACAGCCTTAAAGCACATGTGCCTAAAATGTAACATATCATGGTCAAATTTCAATTTCAGGACCAAATTTATTCTAAGAATAAACAATCTATAACCTCAAATTTTACAAGTACACCTCTACCCACCGTGTGTTAAAACAACATGATACTTATCTTTCTCATTCTGCACGAGGTTAAAAATAACAATGTTTTCAAAAAGTCCTACATATGGTACCTAACTTAATTATTCTGGTGCAAGAAATGCTAAAAAATATGGCATTTACAACTAAAGGGTTGTACAATATCTATTCACAGTAAAATTTTGAAGATTTAGATATGTTGATTTAATATTCATTGAATATCAAAATGTGAAGTGCATAATTGTTATCACACAAATTTTTGTGTAACAGTGTTCATTACCAACCAATGGGTCTTCAGGTTAGTTTAAAATTTTACTGCATGTTTTATATTAAATTTATTAAATGAGGTTGATTATTGATAAATGTGTGCCTGCATGTTGACATCACTGGAATCCATTTTAATATTGCCCACATCCTGATTCTTTAACTGTTGTTCCCTTCCCTGGGTTCATCCTGCTACATTTTCTACAAAATCACTGAGGGCGCTTCTATTTTTTCAGTAGATATTAAAGATAGTGGAATTTATTCCTGTACCTTATTTGAGGTTCACAATATACTATCTAGTTAAGTTAATAAAATTGTGGATATTGAATCTAAACTGTAANTTTGTTGTGAATGTGTCGCTTAACACCTGTTAACTTGAATGTTAGAATCATTCCACAACTAATCATCCAGCAATGGTTTCATGACATTTTAATAAAAAAATATTTAATCATTTTTAAAGTATTTCTGTATAAAAAAAATAACACAAATAGTTTTTTTTTTACATTCCCTTTAATTTGCCAGCCATTTTTCGAATATGGCTGAAGCAATATTTTCAGAATGTCAACATATACAAATAGCTGAACATGTCAGAATGTATATAAGCTAAAAACTTGAAATAAAAAAACAATTTGTAGCTTAAATAATTAGCTTTCTTATAGTGCCATAAGCTTTATCTTATTCTTAAACACAGCCTTAAAGCACATGTGCCTAAAATGTAACATATCATGGTCAAATTTCAATTTCAGGACCAAATTTATTCTAAGAATAAACAATCTATAACCTCAAATTTTACAAGTACACCTCTACCCACCGTGTGTTAAAACAACATGATACTTATCTTTCTCATTCTGCACGAGGTTAAAAATAACAATGTTTTCAAAAAGTCCTACATATGGTACCTAACTTAATTATTCTGGTGCAAGAAATGCTAAAAAATATGGCATTTACAACTAAAGGGTTGTACAATATCTATTCACAGTAAAATTTTGAAGATTTAGATATGTTGATTTAATATTCATTGAATATCAAAATGTGAAGTGCATAATTGTTATCACACAAATTTTTGTGTAACAGTGTTCATTACCAACCAATGGGTCTTCAGGTTAGTTTAAAATTTTACTGCATGTTTTATATTTAATTTATTAAATGAGGTTGATTATTGATAAATGTGTGCCTGCATGTTGACATCACTGGAATCCATTTTAATATTGCCCACATCCTGATTCTTTAACTGTTGTTCCCTTCCCTGGGTTCATCCTGCTACATTTTCTCCAAAATCACTGAGGGCGCTTCTATTTTTTCAGTAGATATTAAAGATAGTGGAATTTATTTCTGTACCTTATTTGAGGTTCACAATATACTATCTAGTTAAGTTAATAAAATTGTGGATATTGAATCTAAACTGTAANCTGTACCTTATTTGAGGTTCACAATATACTATCTAGTTAAGTTAATAAAATTGTGGATATTGAATCTAAACTGTAAAAATCTTTGTGGCATGTAGTTAGCGACTTACCTATAACGATAGAAGTCCACCAAGGCACACCACAGTCAACATGCAGGTACTCTAGACAGTTCTGTATCATGCCAACGGGACTCCACCCTCCCAAGCCAATGCTTGCAAAGCTTGGCTCGCCAACGGCTTGCACCATTTCTGCAGCAACATCTGGCACTTCTGGGATGGGAGGCGGCTCTGGTACTTGGGGGAGAGGTGCGGTAGTCGCAGGCGTCGAAGCTGGCAGGGGTGGGGTGTCAACTGAGGAACTGGCCAGCCTCAGCACACCAATGTCCAGCAACTGATGGCGTTGCCGGGAGACTCTTCGTGGGAGGAGTGGCTGGACGCTGTGCACTCGCAGGATACTGATGTGGCAGCACTGGACATGATGGGGGCTGCGAGTCTTCACGAAGGTCTCACTCTGCCTCTGAAAAATGTGAGTTAAAACACTTGAAGCTAAACAGTAACAAAATATCCAATAAATGTACATAATTCATGCACTCATGTGTCTGATATGGTAATTGCACTGCAACACGTTTAAAATGAAATTCTATAAAGTATCTGATTTCTGTAGTTATATAGAATAAGGGCTTTTTTGAAAACGAAATAAATTTTCACGGAAAATGGTATTTTAATAGAAAATGGTATTGGTATTTTCACGGAAAATCAACATTACTAATTACAGAGAACACAAATTTACTAGGGGCATCGTGATATTCACATTACATACTACCAAATGCAATAGTGGGGAGGGCTATGAATATCAGGGAAATTGTGGGGTAAAACTCGTAAAATGTACGTCAATTACATATTATTTGGATTTGTTAACCAGGTTAAATGCAAGAAGCCCTAACCTAACTTCACGAAATGATATTACAGGGGGAGAGAGTGGTGACACGAGATAGTGTGTTAGAAAAAGTATAATAAGTTAGCTCGCATCAGTTCATACATCCCCTGTGATTCACCTATCATGAAGTTAGACTTAATTTGGTTAAATGGCTAGCGGCAGCAGTATGCAAGACCTTCGATTCCTAATTTCACATGCAACACTACAACAGTACAATTACTTTCCATGCAAAAACTAGAGTACATAAATTAAATTACTCCCCCATTTAAGTGATGACTATATGTCCTTGGTACTTTACAGCCTATAACCGACATATAGGACACGTTGACGTCTATTCAATTTGTCGAAACTCCTCAAACACTCTTATTTCTACACAATNGCCCATTTAAGTGGCGACTATATGTCCTTGGTACTTTACAGCCTATAACCGACATATAGGACACGTTGACGTCTATTCAATTTGTCGAAACTCCTCAAACACTCTTATTTCTACACAATAATCATATTTGAACACTTCACACAAGCATAATTGCAAAGAAACACTCACATTTACGCACAACAATTTGATTTAACACTTCAAATGAAACAAATCGCAACGAAACAAACTAAATGGCACTCGTACATCACACACCTTCACACGGTCAAAATCACATGGTACACTGAAATTGCACTCTCTCCCAACATACAATCATCACATAAACCAAAATCGATGCGCGTTTGTTTTCTATCTCTGTGCATCGTTGGTCAACAAATGTATCATGGCAATACACATCAACAGTTTGTAAACAACACCTGTGAACGTCATTTTGTACCATATACTACATGTATATTTCTTCTGCTACTAATATGTTACGTAGTGCAATCGTCTCGTGAATATAGACAAAGTAAACATTGAAAAATTCAACAGAATTAAATTATATTTCAACACTGCTTGATTAGTGTTTTATACCTGTATAACCTTAATGCGCCAGCATGAATATACCCTGTGAATAACATTTTGTGAATAAGGGTCTGGTTCCCAGAGGTATTCTCACATTTAACATGATTTCGCAACCAAATAAAAATATATTGGACATACAATTTACGTGTTTTACCGCACAAAACACCTCAATATTCATAGCCTGCCTCACCATCACATTTCATGGTATATACTGCAAAATACATGAAGCCCCAATAAAATTCCAATTAAGTGTGATTATTAAAGACCATATATAACATTTCCAGATATTATTTTCCCATTTTCAGAAAAGCCCTTATTCTATATATTATTACCGCAGCAAGTAATATGAGACTGGTTATTCCATTGAAATCTCCAAACCTGCTTCCTTGCAGGCTTGGGCGGCACGTATCGGAAAAGCTTCTGCCCAAAGTTGTACAGAAAATTTTATTGTGGCTCACAGGCTTAAAGGGTCTATCTGCCATGATTGAGCAGATGTATGCGCCTGATCTATTTGAGCTGACCGTGCTGTCGCCAATACAGCATTTGATTGGTTCACATGACCTGTGATGCCAGATACTGATGATGGTGCAAACGTGAGGTGAAGTGCTGAGCTGGCAAAACTTTATCGGTAATTATCCAATTTAGCTAGTTTTCTGTAAAAAAAAAAAAAAAAAAAAAATCCCAAAAAATGGTATATTTCCACTCTACTAAAGATGCAGAACACTAATATACAAGGGGCATTAACGCATGACTAATTTCCTAATATATGCCCACCTAACCTAACATAACCTAACCCCACGATGGGTGAATCACTATTTTACATTTTTAAACTAACCTAGGATTGTAGGGTTTTACACTAACCTAGGTTTTTAGGATTTTAGGGTTTTAAACTAACCTACGAATTTAGGTTTTTAGGGATTTAAAGGAACCGTAAAACACACCAAAAGAATATCAATTAACTCACCTAGGTAGGCGGCGGGTACAATTTCTCTGTCCTCTGCCAATTCACTCGAGGAAATACCATGATCTACTAAAACGCCAAATACGCGAATATTACGGACTGAAGCACTCGTTCATAGCCTAATATTATGCACTAGAGCACTCGTTCATATGAGAATATAACGCACAGAAGCACTCGTTCTTGCTTTCTCCGTTTTTAAACCTGTCAGATTGGGACGTCACAACTCACGGCGGCATAGACACAAAGGCTACTGATACACCTCAAAAATGTCAGTTAAAATCACATATGACTCGTCACGATGCCCGAACAATACCCACAAGCCAATAAGGTCACGACAGGAATCATGACGTCAACAAAAATTAAGGCGTCCGCCGAAAACAAACTGGCAGACTGCTCGTATTTGTAACCATTTTATTTAATACGTTCTACTTATTTTAACATGACGCCCTCCTGAATATTAAAAAGGTAAGCTGTGCAGAATCCATTAATGCTACTTTCGTTTATCTAGGACATTTCCTTCAGAAAAGTCACTAAACTGGATAATTACCACTTTATCTTTCAAGGGGTAATTATTAAGTTTAGGGGCTTTTCTGAAAAACACAAAAAAAAATTCAAAATTATGATATATTTCTACTCTACTAATCACGTAGAACACAAATATACTAGGGGCTTATCTTTAAAATAAGTACAACATATTTTAAAAATTTGAACAAAATTGCAAAATGGGCAGTATAGCCAGTTTGTTTAAGTTTCTGAACAAAACGTCCTAGACCAACAAACGTNTTAGCTTTAAAATAAGTACAACATATTTTAAAAAATTGAACAAAATTGCAAAATGGGCAGTATAGCCAGTTTGTTTAAGTTTCTGAACAAAACGTCCTAGACCAACAAACGTTGTATTAATGGGTTCTGCACAGCTTACCTTCTTCATATTCAAGAGGGCGTAATGTTAAAATATGTAGAACATATTTAAAAAATTTGCGAAATATGTTTGTTTTGATCTATTAACATCAGAGTAATTATACCAACCCCTACATAGGTGAGTCAATTTACATTCTTTTGGTGTGTTTTATGGTTCCTTTAAATCCCTACAATCCTGCATTTGTAGTTTAGCGTAAAACACAAACATCCTAGGTTAGTGTATAACCCTACTATCCTAGGTTAGTGTGAAACCCTACAATCCTAGGTTAGTGTAAAATCCAAAAATCCTAGGTTAGAGTAAAATCCAAAAATCCTAGATTAGTGTAAAACCCAACAATCCTAGGTTAGTTTAAAACTGTAAAAGTGATTCACCCTTCGTGGGGTTAGGTTCTGTTAGGTTATGTGGACACATGTTACGAAATTAGTCTGACGTTAATGCCCCTAGTATATTCGTGTTCTGCATCATTAGTAGAGTGGAAATATACAATTTTCCGTGAATTATTTTTATTTTTACAGAAAAGCCTCTAAACTTAATAATTACCTTTCAAGGCAACACAGTGTAGTCTGCATAATCAGAAACTAATTTCATCAATACCAAAACCAATGAGATGATTTGTTTGTACACAGATGAGATAAACCACGTTAAAATGTAGGGTGTGTACATACTACCATTCGGTAAGTTGATTCGGAACACATGGATGATTTGTTAAGTGATGCAATGTAGCTAAGGCCATTTGTATATAATATCAACGACAAAGAGTAACATGGAAGTATTAACAAAAACTGACATGTTTTCCCAACTGCATCCAACAGATAACCGCCATCGCAGAACGCAAAGCCCGTCGTGATTGGAAATCTGCGTGGACTGACAGCAAAATCAAATGGCTCGGACAGGCCCATCTGCACAATTGTGGCAGGACCTCAAAAGTTATGTCAAGAGTATTCGCTACACTAACTAAACACTTCCCACAGTACAAGGTTAGGTTGTGATGGAATATATTTCTAATTACGTTCCTACAATTTTTGTTTATAAATACAACTTACACTGATGTTTCTCCAAGCCGCAACAACTACTTGCTGTTTACAAAACATATTCAAATATTTCAAAGAAAGTCCAATTCAGTACTTAAAAACAAGACGACCAAGCGCATGTACATTTTTTCTTTTGTTATGAACAGACGATTCTGTACTGCCGGGTGTTGCCAATATAGGAGAAAAACATGTAACGTTAAGCCAAATAGTAACATATTCAATTGTGTAACGAACTATAAATGTTAAGTATGTGAATAGGAATATCTATGGCTGTACCGAGGCCACACATTTGCATTAAGCAAAGAGCATCTACTACCTATCGAAGGCTTGTGAGACTGCTGTCGGAGTTCATTCTGATTTTTGAACCTGGGCGTCGGAGTATCGGCGTTTCTTTATTGGCGATTTCCAAATACTGCACTGGTCTACACTCATTGCACACTGACCGAGTGCCACGTGTTTCAATTACCGGAAACCGCAGTGAGCTCAGTCGATTTTTTCATGTTCCAATTGCGAGCCGCACTGAAAAAATGCGTACTGAGTGCAGTTTATGCTGCATCGTCTCTGGAAACGGTGCGGCAGTTTCAATGCAATATTGCGGCGACCTGTGATTATTTAAAACAAGAAAATTATTGCAATGTTAGAAATTCTATAATATCTTACATTTAAGTAACTGAATAATATTTAATAGTTAATTTGGAATAAATATACTGTTGTTACATAGATTATGTAGTTTGCAATTCAGCAGCGATGAGGTTAATTCCGCCTAGTTACTAGTACATACATTTTCCAACATGTTAAGAAAGAGAAATTTGAGAAAATCTATATGCGGAATTTCGTAAATTTAAATTTAAATCAATTCATCAACATCTAACTTCAAACATTTTCTCCTGAAAATCCTATGTTGGCGATCGGCTCTCAAGACCTCGCTATTAAGAGCTGCCTCAATCTCTTCACTCTCTCATATGTTGTCGCAAATGTTTTTCCCTTTTATTGTTCCAGTTGTTCGTGCTTAATAATATACCCTCATTTCTGGCAGTTACGTGAAACATGTACTTTTTCAGTTTTCAGTGCGCACCCAGTGCAGTCANAATAATATACCCTCATTTCTGGCAGTTACGTGAAACATGTACTTTTTCAGTTTTCAGTGCGCACCCAGTGCAGTCAATTTGAAAACACCATGAGTTTATGCCGACTGTTCGTTTTGACGCTTGCCACATCCCTCCTCCCTTATNTTGAACAAAATTGCAAAATGGGCAGTATAGCCAGTTTGTTTAAGTTTCTGAACAAAACGTCCTAGACCAACAAACGTTGTATTAATGGGTTCTGCACAGCTTACCTTCTTCATATTCAAGAGGGCGTAATGTTAAAATATGTNCCAACAAACGTTGTATTAATGGGTTCTGCACAGCTTACCTTCTTCATATTCAAGAGGGCGTAATGTTAAAATATGCAGAACATATTTAAAAAATTTGCGAAATATGTTTGTTTTGATCTATTAACATCAGAGGAATTATACCAACCCCTACATAGGTGAGTCAATTTACATTCTTTTGGTGTGTTTTATGGTTCCTTTAAATCCCTACAATCCTACATTCGTAGTTTAGCGTAAAACACAAACATCCTAGGTTAGTGTATAACCCTACTATCCTAGGTTAGTGTGAAACCCTACAATCCTAGGTTAGTGTAAAATCCAAAAATCCTAGGTTAGAGTAAAATCCAAAAATCCTAGATTAGTGTAAAACCCAACAATCCTAGGTTAGTTTAAAACTGTAAAAGTGATTCACCCATCTTGGCGTTAGGTTCTGTTAGGTTATGTGGACACATATTACGAAATTAGTCTGACGTTAATGCCCCTAGTATATTCGTGTTCTGCATCATTAGTAGAGTGGAAATATACAATTTTCCGTGAATTATTTTTATTTTTACAGAAAAGCCTCTAAACTTAATAATTACCTTTCAAGGCAACACAGTGTAGTCTGCATAATCAGAAACTAATTTCATCAATACCAAAACCAATGAGATGATTTGTTTGTACACAGATGAGATAAACCACGTTAAAATGTAGGGTGTGTACATACTACCATTCGGTAAGTTGATTCGGAACACATGGATGATTTGTTAAGTGATGCAATGTAGCTAAGGCCATTTGTATATAATATCAACGACAAAGAGTAACATGGAAGTATTAACAAAAACTGACATGTTTTCCCAACTGCATCCAACAGANATATAATATCAACGACAAAGAGTAACATGGAAGTATTAACAAAAACTGACATGTTTTCCCAACTGCATCCAACAGCTAACCGCCATCGCAGAACGCAAAGCCCGTCGTGATTGGAAATCTGCATGGACTGACAGCAAAATCAAATGGCTCGGACAGGCCCATCTGCACAATTGTGGCAGGACCTTAAAAGTGATGTCAANTGGACTGACAGCAAAATCAAATGGCTCGGACAGGCCCATCTGCACAATTGTGGCAGGACCTTAAAAGTGATGTCAAGAGTATTCGCTACACTAACTAAACACTTCCCACAGTACAAGGTTAGGTTGTGATGGAATATATTTCTAATTACGTTCCTACAATTTTTGTTTATAAATACAACTTACACTGATGTTTCTCCAAGCCGCAACAACTACTTGCTGTTTACAAAACATATTCAAATATTTCAAAGAAAGTCCAATTCAGTACTTAAAAACAAGACGACCAAGCGCATGTACATTTTTTCTTTTGTTATGAACAGACGATTCTGTACTGCCGGGTGTTGCCAATATAGGAGAAAAACATGTAACGTTAAGNTTTTTCTTTTGTTATGAACAGACGATTCTGTACTGCCGGGTGTTGCCAATATAGGAGAAAAACATGTAACGTTAAGTATATACGTTAAGCCAAATAGTAACATATTCAATTGTGTAACGAACTATAAATGTTAAGTATGTGAATAGGAATATCTATGGCTGTACAGATTAATGCCGAGGCCACACAAATTTGCATTAAGCAAAGAGCATCTACTACCTATCGAGGGCTTGTGAGACTGCTGTCGGAGTTCGTTCTGATTTTTGAACCTGGGCGTCGGAGTATCGGCGTTTCTTTACTGGCGATTTCCAAATAATGCACTGGTCTACACTCATTGCACACTGGCCGAGTGCCACGTGTTTCAATTACCGGAAACCGCAGTGAGCTCAGTCGATTTTTTCATGTTCCAATTGCGAGCTGCACTGAAAAAATGCGTACTGAGTGCAGTTTATGCTGCATCGTCTCTGGAAACGGTGCGGCAGTTTCAATGCAATATTGCGGCGACCTGTGATTATTTAAAACAAGAAAATTATTGCAATGTTAGAAATTCTATAATATCTTACATTTAAGTAACTGAATAATATTTAATAGTTAATTTGGAATAAATATACTGTTGTTACATAGATTATGTAGTTTGCAATTCAGCAGCGATGAGGTTAATTCCGCCTAGTTACTAGTACATACATTTTCCAACATGTTAAGAAAGAGAAATTTGAGAAAATCTATATGCGGAATTTCGTAAATTTAAATTTAAATCAATTCATCAACATCTAATTTCAAACATTTTCTCCTGAAAATCATATGTTGGCGATCGGCTCTCAAGACCTCGCTATTAAGAGCTGCCTCAATCTCTTCACTCTCTCATATGTTGTCGCAAATGTTTTTCCCTTTTATTGTTCCAGTTGTTCGTGCATAAATAATATACCCTCATTTCTGGCAGTTACGTGAAACATGTACTTTTTCAGTTTTCAGTGCGCACCCAGTGCAGTCAATTTGAAAACACCATGAGTTTATGCCGACTGTTCGTTTTGACGCTTGCCACATCCCTCCTCCCTTATACTGTTCATTCTGCTTCAACATTCCCTCTACTGGGGACTGTTGGCCCGAAAGGGGCAGTCACCCCCTCCTTGACTCCTACACTGCTGGCGTGCACTTGAGTGCACCACCCCTCTGCGAACGCTTGGTTATTGCCTGAGTCAGGTGACCGTCTCACTTGCATACCGTCAAGAGAGATCTTTTGGAGGCATGACCATTCCTGCTGACCAATACTGCCAAGAGACGTCCTCAGTATGAATACCGCCGGGGAAATGAATGCAGCGAGGATGACACAGTGGTTACAGTTTTCCAAAACACCTCATATACCCCCTTAATGTTACCTGATAGGTCGGGGAAAGTAATGAGGACGTCATCCGGAAACTTTGTTCAAAAAAGTCAGAATATTACACCATTCCTATTTCGAATAGAATGGGCGCCAGCTCACTGGGAGAGCACGAAGTCACAGTTCTCAGGATTGTGGGCCGAATAACCCCGTGGCTGTATTCCCTGATACACAATACAAATTTACAGGAAAACATAATGTATAGGCGGATTATTCAGGCTCCCCAGCACACCTTAGTATTGCCTTTCTACCTTATAAATTAAAAATGACTTCCTGGATAGGGCCAGGGCCCGAGGCACAACACAAAAATGAGAACTCACAAGTTTCGTTTAACTCGCATAAATTGTATTGCTGAATAGTGTACACAGTTGCATGTATGCAATGCAAATTAAAGAGGACCTGACTCACAAGGCCTGCCAGCAGCCGTAACTATACAAAAAGGCCAAAAATGGAGCGAAAACTTACAAGAGTAATAAAACCAGTGGGGTAGATAAATTGACCTGATGGAGGGGTACTGCGAATGCAGCGAAGACTGTTGGTAATTAAATCAAAGTTCCAGTAAATTACGTTAACCTTTTGCAGTTAAGTGTTCAGAACAAAGTATTAAAGTCCTCTGCGACGCGACCCATGTGTAGCACCCGTGGAATCAGACTGCCGGAGATGGCGCAAGTCAGCACCGTTCTTGTCGAGAGCTCACTAAACTCCGCGAGGTAATTTAATTAACTGACCTCATTAACATAGAACTTTTAGAAAATAAACATAAAACACTGAAACATTTTGAGTGAGTTTTCTTAACCTGTAGAGAAGATTAAGAGTTCTTAATAAAGCACTAATTTAAATACAAAACATGATTATGTGGTGCCTTGCAGAGCATGTGGAAAATTTNAACATAAAACACTAAAACATTTTGAGTGAGTTTTCTTAACCTGTAGAGAAGGTTAAGAGTTCTTAATAAAGCACTAATTTAAATACAAAACACGATTATGTGGTGCCTTGCAGAGCATGTGGAAAATTNTTAAGAGTTCTTAATAAAGCACTAATTTAAATACAAAACACGATTATGTGGTGCCTTGCAGAGCATGTGGAAAATTTAGGTCTGTTAAGTTTCTGGGGCACTCTAAGACAGGAACAGTCAGGTTGAAAGAAAGACTAATTATTTGCCACGTCACTAATTGGCATGATAAGACACACAATTGCACTCGGAAAATTATATAGAACACTTCAAATACCCTACCCTTGCTACTCTACACCTCTTTAAATATGGACGTGGCATGCATTTATTGTGCGATTACTTCGCAATCCCCTATGGATGTATTTCACGAACATTTGCCCATGGACGATAAATTCTAAGGTTATTTACTACACATTCTAACACTTGATTCCTATCCTAATTACACAGATCTCACTAGGGCAGTGGTTCCCAAAGTTCTATGAACCGTGACCCATTTTAAAAAATGCCAAATTTCAGACCCACTTTAATGCCTTATGCGGGAAACGAACCCTTTCGCTGTTCCATCATGTTCATATCGTATTTCTTACGTAGCGTAAGGAAGTGAAGGGTAGTAGGATTAATAAAATAGTTATAAAAAGTTGAAGTATTAATGAACAATTTTAATGAAAAAGATACCTAATCAAACAGGTTACACAATGTATTATGTTACTAATTTAGTTTTAAAATAATTTTGGCCGAGAGTGGCGGCGCAGTGGCAGTCGCATTAACTGCATACTCTGAGTAGTATTTTACATCTGATTGACAGTCGCATTGCATGTACATAGGTTCCAATTATAACATTTATAACTCGTGCATATGTTTATGTATGAAATTATATTTTTCAGAGCCAACCAAATTTTAGTCTGCGACCCACCAGTGGTACGCGACCCATACTTTGGGAAATAATGCTCTATGGACGCCACAGGCACTCGGTTGGATCACTCGGTGTACGACACGGACACGCATTGTGACGTACGACGTGTGTGTTCTGCGGGCCACTCTGGTGCAGCGACTGGGGGCCGACGACGTGATGACAGTGGCCATTCCAGACCACGCAGGAATAGTCCAAGGCCCCCATCATTCTATGTTAACATCCCCGTGTGTTTTGTGCATGTAGTATGAGTGTGTAAAATGCTAAGTAATTTTTGAGCTTTAATAACATGTAAATAAACCCCGTATTTTTGCGCCCCAGTAAAAACGAGCTTTGTAAATCACATGTTTGAGCTAGGCTACCCCCTCGACCACTGCAAGCCACCTGTTGCCACCCTCAAATTTCGTTAGAGTAAGGTCTGAGCGATTATTTACATTGATTAAAACAAAAGTGCTAAAACAAAAACAAATCCATTGTACACACAACAGACTGGGAGAGACGGTCAGTGGCATATTTAAATTACATTGCGTATTATTTTTATTACCAATTCCATTTCTAATTATGCTCAATTTGCTCACACAAACTAATAATGTAAAGTATTTTTGTATTTTAATTAGTTGTAATTGCTTTTGTATTTGTTGGTTTTCCCAGTAAATGCATTAGTGTATTTTTTTATACACTTGACATGTTTTCGAGCTCGGGTCCCTAGCAGGCCTGCCTTGCTTGACCAGTTGATTCTGCACGCTCTGAGAATGAACACGCATCGCGTGCACCCAAGTTCTTCAATATCTTGTAACAGTCTTTAGTGTGCCAATAGTTATTTATTTTATTCTGGAACTTAATCGACTTCACTTCTTTGCTTAGCCAGGGGGCAGTGCCATTCTCAGCGNATAGTTATTTATTTTATTCTGGAACTTAATCGACTTCACTTCTTTGCTTAGCCAGGGGGCAGTGCCATTCTCAGCGTCACTAGCTCTAAACAGCCAGGTTTATTTTTAAATAACTTAATTATTTCATCGGCCACGTGTCTCTTTGTCAGTGTCGGCTACCAGCATGCCTTAGTGCTAGAACCGTGTAAGTGCCTCGTATGAGTTAATAATTGTGAGTAAAAATCAGTGCAATGATCTCTTATTTTTATTTCACTAATGGCTGCATAATGTGATGCCAGATCTCCTACCCACTGGTGCATCGCACCACTGGTCATGTCTTTATGGAATTGTTGGAATGTGAAACTGCTACATAATATTCTCGCGAGATAATTAGAGGCATATGAAGGCACCTAAACCCTCGTAGGTAGGCATAGGAAGGACTTCACAACTTTACAGACATCACCTAGTCGCGCGAGGAGAGATTAAGAGATGTGGTGATGAAGAGTGATGAAGTGTGATGAAGTGAGATGAAGAGATCGCCATGTGGGTGATCGGCCTATCTCTGGATGAGTATATCATGCTCTGGCGCCCCTTTCCATCCTTGTATGTTGTCGCAGTACATCGCCCTGCTTTCCAGACTGTTTGCCACTCCGCGTGTCCACCGCATCAACCGGCACCCATGTGCCCTCAGTGCACTGTGCAGTAAAGTACAAGAGCAGGAGAGCACAGAGTGGTGCCGCGCAACATCATACCACCCTCCCCCCTTCACAGGTGGGAAAGGGAGTGTTATGACAGACTTGGGACACATTNTGCACCACTGGTCATGTCTTTATGGAATTGTTGGAATGTGAAACTGCTACTTAATATTCTCGCGAGATAATTAGAGGCATATGAAGGCACCTAAACCCTCGTAGGTAGGCATAGGAAGGCCTTCACAACTTTACAGACATCACCTAGTCGCGCGAGGTGAGATTAAGAGATGTGGTGATGAAGAGTGATGAAGTGTGATGAAGTGAGATGAAGAGATCACCATGTGGGTGATCGGCCTATCTCTGGATGAGTATATCATGCTCTGGCGCCCCTTTCCATCCTTGTATGTTGTCGCAGTACATCGCCCTGCTTTCCAGACTGTTTGCCACTCCGCGTGTCCACCGCATCAACCGGCACCCATGTGCCCTCAGTGCACTGTGCAGTAAAGTACAAGAGTAGGAGAGCACAGAGTGGTGCCGCGCAACATCATACCACCCTCCCCCCTTCACAGGTGGGAAAGGGAGTGTTATGACAGACTTGGGACACATTAATTATAGGGAAATTTAAGATTGACGTCGGCGTTGGTTAGATCTAACCAGGGTTGGTTAGATGTTGTATTGTCCGGCGCTATAACTCAGTAGTGAGCTAATGATGAGGATCGTCCGGTCGACGGCCCATGGAGACCCTGGTAATCATCTGTCAGTTTGTTGATGGGTGTCACTTACTTACGGTTGCACTTTTTATATCTGATGGAGAGACTGTAGGCCAACTTGTACATCTGAAATATGCTAACGAAATGCAGATGATGCTACAAAGGATGCCCTGCAATGAATTGAAAATGATTTCACTTGGTTGAGCGGTTTATTCACTGTCCTTGCTGGTGAATAATGTGTTAATAATGCGTGAATGATGCATTATAATGGACCCAGCACTTAAGCTGTGAAAAACACGTGGTCTCATATTGAGATGCGATTGTGTCAAACTCTCCTGTGAGAGGGTGGTTGGCTCTACCCTCAGTACATTAAAAATAATACTAATGTTCCAGTGACTAATATATTACTATTGCAGTTAAATGAGTGGAGCCTATATGCTGGTATGGAGGGGGCTCGCGGAGCGGGCGACAAACGCCGCCGGACTTGTCCGGGTGCTGAGACAAACTGGGCGAGTAATGTTCGCTGTCATCACAAGTGACGAGAACTGACATCAAACGCTTAACGATGAAACGTTACATGAATACTCTGTAATGTGTTTATAATGTTGAAAAATTGTATNGGTGAGAGGGTGGTTGGCTCTACCCTCAGTACATTAAAAATAATACAAATGTTCCAGTGACTAATATATTACCATTGCAGTTAAATGAGTGGAGCCTATATGCTGGTATGGAGGGGGCTCGCGGAGCGGGCGACAAACGCCGCCGGACTTGTCCGGGTGCTGAGACAAACTGGGCGAGTAATGTCCGCTGTCATCACAAGTGACGAGAACTGACATCAAACGCTTAACGATGAAACGTTACATGAATACTCTCTAATGTGTTTATAATGTTGAAAAATTGTATGAATTAAATTAAACACATATGGTGACATCCCCATTTATTAACAAAAGTCTGTGAATGTTTAAGTTGTAAAGTTGATGGGGATATCATTACATTAAATGATTTGTTATAATAATGTAAGCCTTTAAAGGCAATCTCCATTTTAGAAAAAACATAATTACTCTTATATAAATACATCTTAAATAAATTATTTCATTTTTTCATAAAAGTGTTAACATCTCACTTCCGATGATGCATTCAAATTACACTGGCTACAGCATTGCCAGGTGGCTGTCTCCTGAAGGGATGNAAACACATATGGTGACATCCCCATTTATTAACAAAAGTCTGTGAATGTTTAAGTTGTAAAGTTGATGGGGATATCGCTACATTAAATGATTTGTTATAATAATGTAAGCCTTTAAAGGCAATCTCCATTTTAGAAAAAACATAATTACTCTTATATAAATACATCTTAAATAAATTATTTCATTTTTTCATAAAAGTGGTAACATCTCACTTCCGATGATGCATTCAAATTACACTGGCTACAGCATTGCCAGGTGGCTGTCTCCTGAAGGGATGGACGAGTCCACCTGGGCAAAGGGGTGTGGAATGTCATGCTTGATTGACATTTATATAATAAAAAATACCCCTGGCTGTAGCCGTGAATGAGGTGACTGTGTTCAATATGTTTGTGAAAATTCTGTACAGCACTGGACGACACTTTGGGGCACTTATCTCTTCAGATCTGGCCTACCAGCCTGTTAACATCCCCTGGTGGTGCGTTGCATCGTATTTAGCTGTGCGAGCTGCGAGGCCGCAATGACCAATTGCCAGTGCGCCCAGCGGCTGTGGCTTTGGGGTAAACACAGTTTCGGATCGCCTACCCACTTAATAAAAGAGTTACTACCACTTGTAATACATGAGTAGGGCTGTCTCTTGAGTTACATAATCCTTCTCGGCAAGAAGGTGCAAGTTCCGTTCTTGTCGACCCGCACTATGCACTCTTGGCCTGATGTTGTTTTTGTGTGACCCAGGTGTAGCTGGTGTAGTTGTTGTGACTGCGGCAGTCAGGGCGAGCACAAAGAACTCGTGAACGTCAAGATCAAATAAGTAAAAGCAAAATAAAGATACACCAGGCATGTGGATGATCAAAGGGGCATCCCCTATAAGCGTTGCAGTGCTTTAATTATGTTTATTTAAAAATTCACATTTTTTCACCTCTGTTGTTTTACCCTCATTTCATCCCATCCGCATTTAAATTGTATTTGTTTATGTGCAGTTTAATATTATGTATTTATTTATTCAGGTTTTATGCAAGTATTCATGTCCATTTAGTTAAGCAAGTGTTTTAGTTCAACAGAAAGTAGTGCAGGGTGAGCCATATACCATCATAGTCCATGCCTCGCGAGATCACCAGATTCAGTCACCATCGAGTGTCTCAACTTACTAGACCCTGTTCTTTTCTGCTCCTGGAGATGCCACCCCTTCTTTCCCCAGGAGTAGCATCGCTCGGGGAAGCTTAACACACCAGTAATTCATTTTTGTGCACACCTGTGTAATTTCGCAGTTTANAGGAGTAGCATCGCTCGGGGAAGCTTAACACACCAGTAATTCATTTTTGTGCACACCTGTGTAATTTCGCAGTTTAGCATATCTAGTGGGCCATGTAAAGTTTTCAACTAGAGTGATTTAAAGTTTTGTGCAAGGGTAATTATACACAAGTTTTCAGACTAAGTGGTTTTCATTTCAAGCGCTGCCTTCAGGCGTTTCGGGGTCCGTGTCCCCTACAGCCCTCTTTCACCGTAATTTACCTTAGTAACCAGCATGGTCAACGCCAAGCTTTTATCAATAAACAGCATGTAGGTCATCCTGAGTAGGCCCACTTCATTTCGACATATGTATCAGGTGTAGGGAATACTTGGTTTTCCTGTCCAGAGGGGTTCATCCAACAATTCCACCGAGTAACTGCGCACATCCAGGTCCAGGCTAATGACCTGCCATACCATTAAATCATTATCAGCAGCAGCAGCAGCAATCGACACCTCCTGCCGGCGGTGTCTGCCACCTAGTCGGGTATCAAACTTCAAGCCCACCTAACAAAGTTTTTCACCGCCCTTGAAAACTTCTGTTAACCCAACACCACTCGGCCAACAGGTATTTAATTGGTGCCCAACTTTGTGGCGAATTCTTATTCCAGTTATCTGATGTCCTACACGATCTAACCGGCTTTAAATTGATGCCCTCTGTGGGGCCATTTCCTGCTGAAAGCCCTCAATGCTCAACATTTTTTCCATTCAAATTAACCAGCATTAAAGAATCATAACAACCTGATACACAAAACTAACCTAATTTTTCCCGCTTCTGAGTCTACGACAGCCCGTCAATTTGTGCGGGTTGAATTGTGCTTTTTCGCTGTTTAAAGATTTTGAGATTCTAGTGCTTTATAGCCCTGGAATTCGTTTGTGTTCTGTGAAGCACTCTCTCTAGCTTAAATATGTTGTAATTTGATTATGTTTCTGGCTGTATGAGAGCCCACGGCCATTCAAACGCTGAAAAAATTGAATGTTTTTATTTGTATGTGCGGTTTAATAAACAAAATATAAAGTAATTTTTTTTTACGATTTTACTGATGTTTGAGCGCGCTCATTGCAAATGGTTTTGCTAAGGAATTAATGCTAGTACTATGAAAAGGCAGTCTCATCCATATTTTTTAAAAAATTGCTGGAATAGNGAAAAGGCAGTCTCATCCATATTTTTTAAAAAATTGCTGGAATAGCATTGATAGTGTGGTTTCTTTTTTAATAAAAAATGTAATATATAATAAAGGTAAAGAAATATGCGTATTTTTACATTTACTTTTATATTACAAATGTTTTTTCCGTAAAGAGAAGTGTGAGACATGGTTCGATTGTGTAACATAATTAAGCAAAGTAATCTATTATACAAATTTATTTTATTTTGTGTATTTGCTCTATGGGCCCTAAAAGGCTTTTTCTGGCATTGGAATAAATAAACACAATCAGAATAATGTTTTTATTATAATTCTCCTATATATTCAGTTATTGAACATAAAGATCTCTGAATGTATGGTTTGACAAGCGTTGAAGCAACGAACATACTAATAAAGACAGTATAAAATGTACAATTTAGTACAATGTAGTACAATGTTACACAAAATTATATAATCAGTATGTAAGAACATTTCCTGAACAAATTGATGTTAAAAATGATTGAAATGAGGAACAACTAATTATATAAAACAGATTACACTTGGCATTTCCTAACCCAATTAATGTTGATAGGTTTCAATGTACTGTAATTCTTTATGTGCTTTTTAAAGAGCTCTATATCAGGTACAAGAGCATAATTTTTTGAAGTATATAAGTAAATAAACTGTATTTGAAACAAATTTTCTGAAATTATTTAAAATTAGTTTTAGTGGGCTGGAAGACTCAAAGCTCTCCTGGGAGCACACGGATGTGACCCAGGAAGTAAAAAAACAGACAGTTCCTCATACATGTTTGGTGTCATTTCTTGCTTGAGATGAAACTTTAGTTCTGTTATTCCACCTAGCATGGTATGTTATGAGAGAAAGGCCGTAAAAAATAAATGNGCTTGAGATGAAACTTTAGTTCTGTTATTCCACCTAGCATGGTATGTTATGAGAGAAAGGCCGTAAAAAATAAATGGAAAATTTAAGAAAAACAAAATTTAGTGCCGAAAATTGACAAGAAATAAAACTGAATGTAACTTGCAAGTGCACATGTTCCTATATCTGCAAAGTTCGAGGCGACAGAAACTACTACTTCACTTTGATATTTAGTTAAGTAGCTATATGATCGTAAGCTGGTTGGGTGGCATTTCCCAAAAATGAATAATATTCAAAATAAAAAAAGAAATATTTAAAAGTTAAAACTGTTACTGTCAATAATATAAATTACCTTATTAAGTAAATAGTCTTGTGTGGTTTCAAAAGTTTGCAANGCTTGAGATGAAACTTTAGTTCTGTTATTCCACCTAGCATGGTATGTTATGAGAGAAAGGCCGTAAAAAATAAATTGAAAATTTAAGAAAAACAAAATTTAGTGCCGAAAATTGACAAGAAATAAAACTGAATGTAACTTGCAAGTGCACATGTTCCTATATCTGCAAAGTTCGAGGCGACAGAAACTACTACTTCACTTTGATATTTAGTTAAGTAGCTATATGATCATAAGCTGGTTGGGTGACATTTCCCAAAAATGAATAATATTCAAAATAAAAAAAGAAATATTTAACAGTTAAAACTGTTACTGTCAATAATATAAATTACCTTATTAAGTAAATAGTCTTGTGTGGTTTCAAAAGTTTGCAATTTAAGAACTTTTTAAAAAATTTTGAGTTTGTGCATTTTATTTTTGTGCAGGCCTTTCATATGTCTTTTTTTCCCCAAAAGCCTTTAAAATCCTAGTTTTTAAAAGTAATAAAAGATTTGTCTTTATTTATTTTGAAAAACTAACAAGTTCTTATAAGAAAACTTTTTATCTTAAAATCCACACAAAGTTTTACAAAGATAAAAATTTATTTCATACCTCACAATTACTACATAAAATTTATCAACCAACATAAAAACCTATCTAATCCAGACCTACCCAACAAGCAAGATACTTATCTTACATTACATGCTTCGGC
This sequence comes from Clitarchus hookeri, assembly GCA_002778355.1. Classification (NCBI taxonomy): domain Eukaryota; kingdom Metazoa; phylum Arthropoda; class Insecta; order Phasmatodea; family Phasmatidae; genus Clitarchus; species Clitarchus hookeri. The sequence goes on from NQII01008148.1 coordinate 59,791, forward strand.
TGTTTCTCTCCAGTTTGGATGCCCTGCACACTATGCATGCTTAGTTTCCCCCATGTACCCTTGCCAGGACAGTCTCTTACAACACTTCATGTTCTCTGACCTTCAGCGGTGGGTTTATTTAACATTATTACAGCAATAAAGTTGGTTTTGAGTCTTCCCTGGTTCAAGTATTGTCACCGAGGTTTCCCTGTAGGTCCTCAGTNGCCAACATAAAAACCTATCTAATCCAGACCTACCCAACAAGCAAGATACTTATCTTACATTACATGCTTCGGCTGTTTCTCTCCAGTTTGGATGCCCTGCACACTATGCATGCTCAGTTTCCCCCATGTACCCTTGCCAGGACAGTCTCTTACAACACTTCATGTTGTCTGACCTTCAGCGGTGGGTTTATTTAACATTATTACAGCAATAAAGTTGGTTTTGAGTCTTCCCTGGTTCAAGTATTGTCACCGAGGTTTCCCTGTAGGTCCTCAGTCGACTGTGCTGTTCAAGGTTAGCTACATGGGTTCAGTTGAAGAGTAGTTACAGGTTAAATAAGCAGATTTATTTTAAATTTCACTGAAATTTGCTAAGTAATATGTACTAAGCTTCTAGACTCCATAACCATTTCTTTTATAAATTTTAATTTATTCTGAAGTTAAGGCATGTTAAGTTATAACTGCACTTTCACACACACCATGAAAATGAGGTTTATGTCATTTTCAGATAATCTGGCTAAATGAGAGCACCTCACTAGGAATTGGACAGTGTGTTTTTATACTGCAGATTTTCAACATTTGTATTGCTGGCATCGTATAACGAGTAGACAATGTAGAACTCGTAGAACAGAATGTTGTAAAGTTTACGTATGAGATAGATATAGAGAATCTCCTAGTATTTTTCTATTTTCAGATGGCCTGGTTATCATCAACAAGCCTTATGNGTATGAGATAGATATAGAGAATCTCCTAGTATTTTTCTATTTTCAGATGGCCTGGTTATCATCAACAAGCCTTATGGAATTGCGCAGGTGCCTGTACGGTGTAATAATGCTGGTGTTACAAAAAGCATACTAAATACTGCAGCTGCTGGTAATAACGATTACACCCTGCAGGAGGTATTGCCGTTTGTTGCTCAGGCATTGGGGTGCCCCACACTCAACATTGTGAAGACTCCAGAAAGGTAATGTGCTTCAGAAAGTAGTGAGTGTTTCTGTGGATATGTGCTTATATTGTTCTTTTGCAGTTGTCGCGTTGCAGTTACCTGAACTCTTTTAGTTCGCTACTAGGGTATTGCTCATGTGTATGGTGTAATGTTATTATACCGTCTGTGTGGGGTGTATGAGTATAGTTACAAAACTAATTAAAGCAACGGAATGAAACCATTGGGTATAAGAACTGGTGGCCATAGATGTAGACGCAGTGGAGGTTGTGGTGGTGNCTGGGGTTATAAGGACCCTCACTGGAATTACAATCTTCCCCACGGACACCCAAATCATATTTATACTAGAGTTCCTTGTTGGCTATAACATTTGTATCATATCTTAAAACAACATGGAGTTAAGTTTATATTTTTACTTCTACTTCAATATCAAAAATGTTTTAAAGTATGCATTTGGAACGAGATGAGCATCACAAGACAATGCAAGCTATGACAGGGTGTCTACCAGTCGCGGAGAAGCCACAGAAATTAGGAGGGTGTCACGGAAGTCGCAAAAAAAGTCATGATAATTAGAACAAGGTCACAGAATTTTGTATGGGGTATGTTACCATTGCAGACAGCATTTGACTTTAACACTTGTCAATCTACCAGAGACAGGTATAAATACCCACATGCTGGACAGGTAGTAAAATCGCAAGAGAACGTAATACTGTATTTACTTTTGTAAGCCAGACATAATGTAGCTGGCAGACTATGTATTTCACTTCCTGTTGTCCTTTTATATTGGCAGTGTGTGTTGGAAGGAAACATGTCTAGTATACACAAGATGCTACAATTTGTATGTGGGCTAAGAGTACCGCAGTGGTTTGGGACACTGCCCAATGCCACCAGTGCAGTGAACTTACCTTCTCCCTACTCAGTCCTTTCCTCCAATCCTCATGGCCCAAGCAAACAAACCTTTGTCAGATCCAGCCGCAGATCAGCCATCAGCAACTACACCACCCACACCATCGGTGACAAGTGGAAAAGGGGAGGAGATGGGGTGTGAAAAGGTGAAAGTGGCACACTCGTGATTGTGACCAAGAAGAATGCCTACTGAACCTCTGTCACCTACCCCCTGTCGAGTGTCTGCATGCCATATTTATTGCCTTAGGCTGCCTCACTGCCATTGCCCCAGGACAAACAAGAAGTGGAGTCAGTGCTGATATTGTGAGCAACACACCAACTGAAGCCACAAAAATCAATTTTTAAGGAAGCAGAAAACAGTTGCTTAATAGAGTCCTTTATAGGGGCTGACAAAACTTGCTAAAAATAATCTTAGAGAATAAAATTATATTCTGTGTCCAAACAATAAAACAATAAATCTATGTTTGCGACTGAGATATCTGCTCNTCTTAGAGAATAAAATTATATTCTGTGTCCAAACAATAAAACAATAAATCTATGTTTGCGACTGAGATATCTGCTCGCAAATATGGGATAAGTGTAGAAGCTGAAGGGTAAAGAAAACTTATTTTAAAGATGGACCCCCACAAAAAATATTTTTTCTACTCCCTTGCTGGTGGCTAACAGTGCAAATGATATTAATTGTTGGGCACTATTGAAGATCAAATACATAGAAACTTTAAAAGAAATAACAAGCAAAATACACATATTGTGTTGATAAGAAACACCCAAAATAAACAACATATGCATGTAAAACCCTTTTATTTTAAAACAAGAAGCATCAGCACGCAAAACCCAGGAAGACAAGAAAGATAGTTTGTGTAGTATTTTCCTACAGTAGTGCTAAAATACTTCAATTAATGCTTGAAACCTTTTAGTCTCTGGGAATTTTTTTAATTTATAAAAAGAATTATAATGGTAGTGATATGGTGATAAAAAAAATTATATAAATTAGCCTTTCAACATAATGAATAAAGTTCAAAATTCAATCTCTTCAAGACAGTTGCAAATCAAATTATTATTTGAAGATTTACATCTTTACTTAAAATTGCAAAATCATATTAAATTATTAAAATTTTTGCTCTGCTAGAATAATATGAAATAGCATGCATTTAAGTCTATTGAGCATGTCTTCTAGGGCTTCCTTTATGATAATTTTCAACAATGGGACAAGACATATGCCACAGTTCAAGTTTGGGCAACTTTATGTGTACCATGCCCATACCTGCTGATCTGCGATGTGAAAATTGTCGCCACCCCAGCAACACAGGAATCTGGTGTCAACTTTCTGTTTTTGAGCACTAACTACTGAGCGGATGGCCTTTATTTCCAAAAATCAACAACTTCTGACCTCNGAAACCTTTTAGTCTCTGGGAATTTTTTTAATTTATAAAAAGAATTATAATGGTAGTGATATGGTGATAAAAAAATTTATATAAATTAGCCTTTCAACATAATGAATAAAGTTCAAAATTCAATCTCTTCAAGACAGTTGCAAATCAAATTATTATTTGAAGATTTACATCTTTACTTAAAATTGCAAAATCATATTAAATTATTAAAATTTTTGCTCTGCTAGAATAATATGAAATAGCATGTATTTAAGTCTATTGAGCATGTCTTCTAGGGCTTCCTTTATGATAATTTTCAACAATGGGACAAGACATATGCCACAGTTCAAGTTTGGGCAACTTTATGTGTACCATGCCCATACCTGCTGATCTGCGATGTGAAAATTGTCACCACCCCAGCAACACAGGAATCTGATGTCAACTTTCTGTTTTTGAGCACTAACTACTGAGCGGATGGCCTTTATTTCCAAAAATCAACAACTTCTGACCTCNTGTCAACTTTCTGTTTTTGAGCACTAACTACTGAGCGGATGGCCTTTATTTCCAAAAATCAACAACTTCTGACCTCAGGGTTGGTATTTTGGGACTTAGGCTTCAGGATGGGATGAGCAAAGATGGGTGGACTGACTGCTGGCTGAGGGAGAATCTCGGACGTGGGGAGCGTGCTTCCAGTTTGGGCTCTCCGACATGCTGATTTTGACAGTTCACTACATTTTTATTATTTGTACTGTACTTTAACTTGTTATTGTAATGGTTTTCTTTTTATTACCAAAAATCAACAGTGATTTATTACACATCTGCTTAGTCTGAAGTGGAACCAAAAAATAATTAAAATATTTTTTTAATATTGTAAATCTTTAAAAGTTCTAAAATCGAGTTCCTACACACCACTGCATACAGCACCACGTTGCCATCCACCATTATCCCCAGGTCATAACCATAATGGTGAACAAGGGGCCCAACACACTACCCTGCGGAACCCCTGATGTAACAACACCTTCCTCCGACAAGGACTCCCCTCAGGAAGACCCGTATGTAATCCACTACCCACTTATCATCTTAGTAGCTCATCCACTTTTTGCATCAAAATCCCCTGCAGAATCTTATCAAAGGCCTTCTCGAAGTCTATGAAGCAGGCAGCAGTTCAGTCAGTTGCAGCTCACATGAGTAACCTGCCCTAAAACCACGTTGGTACTCTTGCGGCCAGTTCTTTTCATTCGCAACCTTTACGACATTATGCACTATAAGTATCTCCATCACCTTTCCTGTACTCTATGTGAATCTCGTAGGTCTGTAACTGCCAGGATTTTTCCTTTTCTCCTCTTGCTTGATCATGAAGAAGAAGATGGTGACAACGATAACGACGGCGGTCCTACCTAGGAGGTTGTAGGCCCCCTCTCTTATGCCACTAAATGTGAGGCTGTTTGGGCCACCTCACAACGCCCATGAATTTATGTTACTTACGTCTGATGTTGGCCATATTGACAGTGAAATAGTGATGAATGTCAGAAAGAATAATTGGGGTTTGAACACTCAGAAGAGGTTGTGAAACGACCTTACACGTGAAATAAAACATGGAAAACAGTTCATGATGTTTACTCACATGTTAACTCTGTACAACACACACTTAAGTTGGTGCTCACACTTAAGAGCTATGGCCACCTGAAACAGAAAAAGATGCGGAGCACTAAAGAAATTAATGGAGAAGTAATTAAGCCCCTGGGCGCGATGAGCTAGCAGGGTAGGAGAAAGGACTACTGCCGGGCACAGAGAAGCAAAAAGGTTCTGGAGTGATTTAAGCTATTGTCGTTAAGGTAATATATTACAAAAGGTTGAGGTGCTCTGGGAGCGGCGCAGCAGCAGCCCCTTCTCCTACGCGCCCGTGATTCTAACTAGCAATCATGGCGGCATGTTACTCGAACGTCAGAGTGGCCTAGTGCCAAAATTCTCATAAAGCAAGCAAATAATATGAATAACAAACTATATCATATAAAATTCAGAAGTTACACTAAAATTATNAAATTCTCATAAAGCAAGCAAATAATATGAATAACAAACTATATCATATAAAATTCAGAAGTTACACTAAAATTACATATGGTAGATAAATCACAAGAAAAATACACTGTTTGGCAATTGTACTACAGAAATGTTTCACGTGAATAAAATTGTGAGACATCTTTCCTAGTCCCTTGCGACAACTATTCACATAAATACTTATAACTTAATAAAAAGGATGAAACAGGAAACAAAATTAATAACTCTGATGTCACTGGGCCAGTCCAAGTCAGAAAATGGAGGAAAGAGTGCAGGTGGTCAATGTAACTGTGTAGTAAGTACCTGTTCATTGCCTACCCGTATTCAAATTCTATTCTTGATGGGTGTACAAGGNAAATTCTCATAAAGCAAGCAAATAATATGAATAACAAACTATATCATATAAAATTCAGAAGTTACACTAAAATTATATATGGTAGATAAATCACAAGAAAAATACACTGTTTGGCAATTGTACTACAGAAATGTTTCACGTGAATAAAATTGTGAGACATCTTTCCTAGTCCCTTGTGACAACTATTCACATAAATACTTGTAACTTAATAAAAAGGATGAAACAGGAAACAAAATTAATAACTCTGATGTCACTGGGCTAGTCCAAGTCAGAAAATGGAGGAAAGAGTGCAGGTTGTCAATGTAACTGTGTAGTAAGTACCTGTTCATTGCCTACCCGTATTCAAATTCTATTCTTGATGGGTGTACAAGGNGTCAATGTAACTGTGTAGTAAGTACCTGTTCATTGCCTACCCGTATTCAAATTCTATTCTTGATGGGTGTACAAGGTAAAAATTAGGGGTTGACCCCCACACACACTCACACACTCACTTCACAGTGATTTGGCTGTAACAGCGGGATGAAGGGGCACACGTCAGTTCGCTGGTCTGCAATCACCATTGATGCCCCAACATGGCCTTCATTTGCCTGATGTTTCCTTTACCAGGTTTAAATTTCGAAGTGCTCATCCGGTCTGAACACACATACCCCCAAAAGTTACCTCTTGGGGCCATGAAGGCAGGACGGCTGCTTGATGCTGGTGTTAGCATGGCAGCTGGGTTGGACACCTTCCTAAATGTTGCTCCAGTTGGCAACGTTTACGGCAGCCGCATGCGGTTCAGGTGCGGCTTACCTGGTAGAGAGACTGCACGAACTGCGCAGTGGCAGCGGGATGAACGGACACTAGGAACTGGGGATGTGGCACGTGTCAACTGGCTAGGAAAGAGTCCCTTGGGCATGTCACACAAATTGTTGGCCAACGGCAGAAGTCAAGCAAGCATACAGCATCTTGCAGTTCAGTATGCTGCCGGAGGATAATACAAATTTTGCATGTCTACCAGTGAATTATATAAGCATTCTCTCTTGATATTAGATTGAGTGTTCAAGCTGTGGTGTAATGCCTTTTCTGTTCAGCATGCTATTTAAGAGCCTTGCCATGCTAGCTCTTTCTCACTTGGGTTTCTGTGTGTATTCATCTCGGAAGATTGGACCTGCCACAGGTTAATCAGAATCATTTTCATCCACTGCTGTTTTGAGCTTGCGGTAAGGTCAGCAAAGTAAAATGCTGCCAAATCTCTCCCTCCTACTTCACTGTATTACACTCTTCTCCTCTCCTCTGATATTATCTGCTATTCCCACCACCTCCTTTGTCTTCCTTGGAGTCTATTTCCATCATTGTAGGCAGTCTTACCATTCCCATTCTATGCACATGTCTCTTCCGTGTTTTCTCTTTTCTCTCATTTAGTTCCAGCACTCTTGCCCTGATCAGCGTTTAGCTCCAATTGTTATTTGTTTGCTGCTCATCAGCAACTATTAGCACAGTAAAGTAGTGTCTGCATCATTTCCCTGCTACATTTTGTGTGGTGTCGTGTCGCAGGTACGAGAGTGGGGTGGGAGTGCTAGCATCCACAGATGCTGCAGTGAAGAAGGTGAGGCAGTGTTTCAAGAGGGCCAAGCCCTTGCAGCGACCCACAAGTTCGTACTGGGGAGTTGTGCTTGGTGTCCCTCAACCAACGTATGCCAGAAACACATTTGGTGCCAAGCTGAAGGTCCTACCAGACAGCGATAAACAGGTTCGCAGTTCGCACACAATGTGAAATACAATCTTATGCTCTGATTACAGAAAACTCTGTTGTGTGGTCAGGCTGCTTACTTCCTATCACAGCAAACTGGGTTTGATTCGTGATGAGGCAAAACTCATATTTTCATGCATAGGAAACATGGCAGTCATTTCTGTAGCTGGTGGGTTTTAAAAAGGGTACTTCTACATTCTCTCCACTGAATTATGCTGGTACTTTATTTTTCAATTCACTGTTCATCCATAAGCATTAAAAACCTAAACCAGGGCTGTTCAATGATCAGCCTGCAGACCAAATGCTGCCCGCCAGACTCCTCAAACTGGTCTGAAAACAAAACATTTTATCAGAAATTTTTTTTAATCTATACTTTTGAATAAAATTGCCTAATTTAAGATTGAGTGTAACTATCACTATCATAAAACTTGTAATAAAATTACGTATTATTTCACTTATCATGCTTTCATTAAATAAACTATAATGAGTGAGTCATAACTTTATAACAAGTGAGTAATTATTTGTAAGCAGACCGATAGAAAACTAATTGAATAGCCCTGACCTAACCTGTTAATTACCACCCATATCTCTCACTCACTTGTCAGTTGATCTGACATGTTGGTGGAAGAAGGTACTTAGTGATCACCATGGAATCACACTTAACGATGACTCATGTACCGCCACTGTGGAAGACATGGNTGGAAGAAGGTACTTAGTGATCACCATGGAATCACACTTAACGATGACTCATGTACCGCCACTGTGGAAGACATGACGGCTTATATGGTCAGAGTTAATGTCCCCCAGGCACCGACTATAAAGTGCGTGGAGGTTGTGGGTATTGTAATGAGGTAGACTATTACTGTTGTATTTTGAAGTACGAATATATTGTCTCGTATATATTCACAAATACACAACATCAACACTTGAGAGGTGCGGTACTGTGATAGTTTGGTTACTCGGATTTACTGGGCGAATTCGTGGTTGAGTGGGCTTCTCGTGACGGTGATTGTCATACTTAACTCTTGTTGCGGGTGTTGTCAGCTGTGGTGGGTGATCTCCGGCGATGGGTAGGCCTTGGCAAGGCCACAGTTGCTGCTGACGTACTGACGTGGTCAGGGGTCCGAACCCCTGACCTGACTCTCTGCTCGGCGATCTTCTACTGACTGGTTGACTTTACTGACGTAACTGATTCTCCCGGCACGGAGTATCGCAGCCTCTGACTGTCCCGATATGACTGACCCCTTAATGATGCGGCTGACGGACGTGGCCGGGTTCCGATATCCCGGCCTTAGTAACTGTTGTACTGACTTACTCTCTGCTCGAACTGACGTCTCTCGGCGGTGAAGATGAACTAACAACTGCCCCGATATGACTGCCTGACGTACCCGATATTACTGACCCCCTCCTATTCTTGGAAAGGGGTTTTTATACACGCCAGCCGCTGCCCTGAATCGGCGGCACGTGGCGCATTTTAGGGGAGGGAAGGGGGTAAGAGGGGTGAAGTGGAAGAACGCCTAACAAGCCGTCCAACACACGTGTCCTCGTATCTGAAGGTTTGGAGGGGCGGGGCGGGGGTAATACCTCGGCACTAATACATCTCGTCAGGTATTTCTTCCGCGGTGCGTATTTACTGCGTTCAGGCGAACTACACCGGATTATTTGCTGATGACTCAAGAAAGCCCTGCACTCTCAACAGATCTCCCGGCGGGTAGGGGCGTACGAAGATGAAGGGGGGTGGGAGGGGAAGGCCTACGCTTCAGCTCCACGTGTACCGAAATTTTCCACCTGCCTGTGGTCCCACGTGCCGTCTCGTAGGCGCCAGCGAAGTGCGCTAGGGGGGGGGGGGGGTGAGGGGGTGATGGATGTTAGCCAATGTCGTGCTATAATCCCTAAACCGGCATGCGACACACTCATTTGGCAAGGAAGTCGAACTGGTGATGTATGGAGTCCCAACCACCAGCATGACTGTAGATTACGAGCATTGAGTCAGCACTCAATTGGTTCAGCGTATACTTTGGTCAAATTGCCCTCCATCAACATTTTTGTTTAGCAGTGGGACTTGAAATTTCATATGCACACAGTGGTGTAAAAATTTGTGAAAACTGTATGTAACCACATTTTAAGAGACATATTTAACAAAAATTTTTCTTGAAGTTAATGAACGTGTATACTGTTTTATGTATAAAGCAGAACTAGTGTGGCATTATGAGTACATGTTGTTTAGTTTGAACTCAAGAGAAAATATTTCTTTCATTTGAGATGTCAGAATGTTGTTACATGATGGGAAAGTTACTTGGTAGTGAAAAGTGAAGCAGGACACTTTTTTTAATACAGAAAATTATGTTAAAAACACGAAACTGTGAAAAGTTTGTAGCAAATGATCTCAACACACCAAGCAGGATTTCAACAAAGTTTGAGCAGAGCACAAACCAGCTGTTATTTTTCTTATGCAGCACTATACTGAATCAAGTGCCACTGCCTGTTGGTGATGCTGTAGTCTTCTAGTTTCCTTGACTGTTTAAACTTAGTGTTAGAAGAACACCCGAGGGGCATATCTGAGTTTGTGAGGAATTGAGGTCTTAATAAAAATAAAAGAACTAATTTTGATCTTAATTTATTCACACAGCTACTATTTACAGCATTAATTATCTATATCCGCCATTACTCTTTTTATTTTTCAACGAGCACAATATTTAATGTCCATTTTTGCTCTAATTAACGTCCTTCTTAATGTCTCTGTTTAGTTGTAGTCAATTAACTCATACTCATCATTAACACATGTTCAGTCTATCTGTTGCCCTAATTTGTAATGTCTTTCACTCACGCATTTAGTTCAATAGTCCAGTCTACCAGTCGCACTCTTCACTGCTTGATAACCACAGTCGCAGATTTCCCTTCCGCTGGTCACTTCTCTCGCCGCCTGTCTTCTATCGCTCGGAACTCAGCCACTCATTCTCTCATCAACAACTCCCTGGCCCGGAGGCCCATCACACAATTTATACTCTGCTGGCCTTGACCTGGAAAGTTCGACGCACCCCAAGTTATGTCAGCTCGCTTTCTGTAACAGATACGCAGTTACCAGCCTATTGCTCGCCTGTCATTCAAAACAATCCAACTTGCTGCCGCCGCTATTATATAACTGTGCTGTCCTTCACTTTCACTCGCTCGCGTGGGATGTGAAGCAGCGAGCACGCAACAATAGCTTTCTTTTGTTTTTGTGTTTTAAAATGTCATTACAGTATGATAGTGAATTTCCTGATTTTCTCTTTTTCCTGTGGCTGGCTTCCTGTTATGTTTATACGTATTGGGGATTCATTTGATTTACTCTTAGATTTAAAAATATTTGCACATTTTGAGAGGCTGTTCTCATACTAAACCAATCCATGTCTTATTCCTGGCTGTTTCAAACCTGATTTTCATATCTGGGATATGTGACAGTTGTTGCAGTTGGCCTGCAGTTTTTCTTGGTATTTTCCTGTTTCTGACACCCATGCATTCTGTTGCTGCTTCGTCTTCATATCACTGGCACCAAAGGTTTACTGGTAATGTGCTATCCAAATCTGTCGTATTAAACCAACAAAAAGGAATTCAAGGTAATGCACACTCAAAAATGTTTGATAATTATTATATTTAATTCAAAAATGTTTGATAATTATTATATTTCATTTAATAATGGTTGCCATCATATAGTGCTTCCACCATACCTTTTAAGTTCTGAAAAGAGTAAAAAAAATATTTTTTTTTACTACTTTCAATGTTTTATATGAAATTCTTGGGGAGGGCGATTCCTCCAGTACAATGATTTGAAGTGGTTTAGGCAGAGATAAGTTGCAGCCAAAATGAAGCTGAGGATGACCAAAGTGTTTTTGCCCCTATGCTCACAAAGGGTGCAATGTAACCCAGTGTGGAGGCCAAGGCTATCCACATTCCACCACATGGCTGAAAGAGGGAGGACGCAAGTTGTTACTCTCATGAGAAAACATTTATTTCGAAGGCAATTTTTTTTTCTTAAATTAAATTGTTATTAATAATTTAGATAATGTATTCTCTTCAACCTAGATTTCAAAATAAGTAAATGTTCTAGTTTTTCACTGTGTATTGCTCATCAACAAATGCAGTATGCATTGCTCTCTCCTGTCCTTGTTTAGCCATTGCTCAGCCCAACACGACCTTGGTCCTTCAATTACAGGCCTTGTGAGAAGGGGGATGTGCTTTGTTCTCACCTTTGGTTATCTTCTGGTATGCGTAGCATATTGCTTCATCCTCTTACACGCCTGACTGGAGGGGAACTGGTTGCCTAGCTACTTGTTCCCTTTTCCTCCCCTTTCATACCTGCCAAGATGGAAAGTCGATGCCTAGTAACTAGCACTGTGTCATTTCATTACCCTCATAAGAATACCCCATAACTACATTTTTTGTTGTTTGTAGGTTTTTACATCATTATAACACAAATATATCAACTGATCAACTAGAGAAAGCTAGTATCTCCAGAATGTTTTGAAATAATCTACAAAATAAAAACAAAAATCTAGTAACTCTACTATGAGGTTTCAATCAGCAAAAAACTTCTTATTTTTAATGCAAATTTATCTTAAAATCTAGTTTAAAGAGCATACATATATAAAATATTAACAACAATTTTGTTTCAAACAGAAAAAAAATTGCCTTTGAAATTAAGGTTTTTTTATCTCTAATGTAAAATACCAGTTTTTGGAGTTGAAAATTTTCTCATGAGAGTAACAACATGCATCTTCCCTCTTTCAGCCATGAGGTAGAATGTGGATAGCCTTAACCTCCACACTGGGTTACATTGCACCCTTTGTGAGTGTGGGGGCAAGAACACTTTGGTCATCCTCAGCTACTTTCTGCTGTAATTTTCTGCCTGAACCACTTCAACTTGTGCTGTGTACAGGGGAAAGATGTAGAGTGCAGTCAGAGAATATGAGTTAATTTAGTTGAAAACNCCACTTCAACTTGTGCTGTGTACAGGGGAAAGATGTAGAGTGCAGTCAGAGAATATGAGTTAATTTAGTTGAAAACAGATGCTATTGATGTTTCTTGTAAACTGTTAAACCTATAATCTACATAATAGTCGCACCCCAAATTTCGGTACAAACTGTATGACCATTCTGTGATAAAATTTGGTTCTATTTACCTACTGCCTGTGTAGCTGTTGTTTGTGTGAACGTTAATATGAGCTGGCACCTCGTCTGTCCCACAGGCCATCCTGACGAAGGAATGGTCACGACTGTCTGTCCGCCGGGGGGATGTGAAAGTGTTTAACGTGCACCACCACACACACTGCACAGACACTCATGGCCTGGCCAGCTTGGTGGAGGTCATGACGACCGGCACCAAGTGGCACTTTGTGAGGCTGTACCTGTCCTACTTGCTGTCTCCCGTGCTCGGAGACAACCTGTTTGGCTCACGAGTGGCACAGGTGCTGGGACAGAAAGTGATGCTACCACCCAGCAATGATGCTGCCAAACTACCGCAGGTATTCACGTCATAGCCTCCCTGAGTTTCCTTTTATACCTCTAATAGTTCCTGTTATTAACATTCATTTCAACCTTGATTTTGGCAACTAGTGTAAGTAAATGCAGTTAATATTTTTTGATGAACATGGTAATTTGGAATATGTGGGTCAGCTCTGGCACTTGCATCCAATAATTTTGTACATAAAAGCAAGTAAACTTTTCACTTAAAATGGGTAAAAAAAANTCAGCTCTGGCACTTGCATCCAATAATTTTGTACATAAAAGCAAGTAAACTTTTCACTTAAAATGGGTAAAAAAAAGAAAAACATTGTTTTATAAAACATGATAGCTGTCCATAATCTTAACAGCACTTGATTAATGTGGGGAAATAGAATATTTTATTTATTCTGTGAGCGATACTATAAAATAGCTATAATCTTAGCTTTTAAGTTAAGCTGATATGTGTTAAATTTTGTATGGCACCCACTGTAATTTACTTCATTTTCTGTTGAAAACTTTAATACTGATTATTATTTATTCTCAATTAATTTGCCATTGCCTGTAAACTGTATAAGAAAAATTAACTGTTTGTTTCAGAAAAAGCACATCTTTAATTCATTAAATTTGTTTTGTACAAGTGGATATTGAATGTATTTACATGAATTGAATGTAATTTTTGGCTTACTGCTGTGCTTGTAGAAGCTGAGCAGTGAGATAATGACCGCACTCAGGCTGCAGCAAGGCTGGGAGGTCATGGTGCCAGTTCACCTTCACCTGCGTCAGTTGACCTTGATTAGCTACTTGGGTAAGGGCAAGGACCTCATTGTCGAGGCACCTGTGCCTGAGGTATTCAAGCAGACGTGCGACTGGTTGGGACTGGAGGTTCCCGACGATAAAGACACTCGGTCTTCGGCTGTATCGTTAAGTGGCAATATTGCTCACACGTGATGGCCGCCCTGTTTAATAAGTCATAATTTAACATGAGATAAACAAAAAAATCTGCCATTTTAATATTTATAAAAACAAACTTTTTGTAACAAATAAAGTAGGAAATTGATGATGAATAAATTATTTATTGTCCTGAATCCCACTTATTTGTATATGCGAGAGCAAAAATAATTGTTTATAAATAATTAGGCTATTTATTCCCAAACATGTTTATTCAGATAAACATAATTATGGCACAATGTAAATCAAAAGAAATTACATTTCTTCCCTTATTCTTACATTTAGAAAATTGCAACAAAGTATTGTTGACACAGTTTCCCCATGTGTAGCTTAATGGTATTATATGCATTAAGCTGTAGGCCATTTGCTATGTTGTTTGACAAAAACAAATTAAAAAATATTTGTTACAACTTGTGGTACTCACCTGAAGTGTTAATTTAAAAACTTACTGTGATGTTTGTAAGACGTATGTGCACATACAGCGTAACTGACATGCTTTAACTAGATTAACATTATTATGAAAATAAACTGTTACAAAATTATGTCAGTTTGAGAAAACACAGTGTTTTATTTCAATGAACTTTTATAATAGTGTAAATGTTTAGAGACAGTAACCTACCATATGTTGATTTATTTACATCTGAACTCAGTCAGTATTTCAATTTTTGTCACATTTGTTTTGTTTAATTATTTTTCATATAGTTTTGGTTAGAATTGTATCTTTAGGACAACCTCTCTTAAAATTCTTTATAATTTTATTTTCTTAAGTATTGTAATTTTACTAAAGAGTGCAGTTATATTCAATAGTTGAAGTACATGTAATTTTATTTTTCACCTCGGAGAAATGAACTTTTACTATTTTTAACCCAATTTTATGATAACAGGAAATTACATTGTCTTAGATTATTTTCCGGGTCAGTGGCTTTTTGTGTGAACCCCGGGATTCTCAAACCAGACATGATGGGAGGCAGTCCATCGTAATTTTTGTCTGGCGATTTTTGTGTGAAATTTTGCCGCGACTGCCCATCGTAAGCCTCATAGAGGTGTAGAAAGGCGCCTCAAAGTTCTGTAAATGTGTGTGGACAAGCAAGAGTCCTGAAATGGTAAATTTTAGAATTTGAGTGGTTTTTATTCAACCGATGCTGCCAACTCCACTTCAGAAGGATGAGTATTTCCAAGGGCTTACGTCACTATCTTGTCATCATCAATCATTGAATTTTCTGGTTCTTATCAAGAGTTAATTATTTTCTAAAACTTATTAATAATTATTTTATTTTGAAATTTTACAGTTTTTGTTGCCTACCAAGAACATTACCGAGGTCTGAGATTGTGTAATTATATCATGCACGCTAGCCGAGGTGTAATAAATACCTGCTTATTAATATGAGACACTGATAAACCTTACTCAAGCCAGAAACTCCAGTATTAATTATTTTGTCACGTAATTTGAAATTTAATACGGCTCACAAAAGAGAGGTGATAGTTAAATTTATTTCAAAGTCGTAATTTACCCGACTCATTTTCAGTTCAATTGTACAAACTCTAACTTCCTTGCAACTACGCCAGTAGTTCATTAAATAAAAATAATTTTGCTAGTTTAAATGTGTTACGTTAATGTAGTGTTGTCTGTAGTCAGCACATATTATTGGTTGTTTTCATGCAAAGGGAATGAAGTCTCATGTGTCTTGTGCCATTTCGGAGTGTGATTTCTGTTCTAAATTATCAAGGGAATATTGTCTTAATGAACATTTTGATGGTTAACCGCTACAAATTTGGATTTTGGTAAGTTTTCTTCCTATGTACGTATTAGAGATGGGTAAAACAGTGCTGTGCGCGGCGCAGTTGTGCTATCTCAGTTCATTACTCATGGTGCTTCAACTCACTTCCTCGAAAATGTGTAACTCACTGGCGCAGCGAGTTAGTGAAAATATCAATATTAATTATATAGAATATATTTTAAGTATCGTATTATACTATGTATCGAGGAAAAATGTTGCGACTAAAATGTGAAATAGAGTTCTTAGCATCCTGTATTACTTATTTGCACTTGTTTTGTATCTAAAGACATAGCTGCTACACGTGGCTGGTGAAGCGTCTGTATTGCATTGCATTAAATGTATGCCAAAAGAAATAAATTTTAACTCAGGATTACAGACATTGCTAGATTACTGTGAATTTAACAATGGATTAAGCTTTTGTTTTATTAATTTTATTTTTCTACGATTTCTAGACTACTTTTCTAATCGTTAAAATTTATATTTCATAACAATTATCCAGTTCAACCACAACAATGAGCAAGAAGTGAAAGAAAAGATGACATTCTTGATAAGATTGTAAATAAATAAACATGTGTTTATAAACAGTTTTAAAACACAATTGAGCATAAGATTTAGATTTGAATGCTCTCGCCTAACACACAATAATCACTTTCACAGTCATACGCTCAGTATACAACACATAGCAACTCAAAATGCACGTGAAACCAAGCAACAGTAAACTGCAGCGACTGGTGAAGCGCCGTGCCAAGCCCGAAAGCTGATGGCGCACTGTGCGGCTGTGCTTCTACTGCACCACACTGTGCTGTACAGGTACGCTCCGCCCCAGCTCAGTAGCATGCTCGTTGCAGAGTACAGTCGCTGTGCCATGGCGTAATTGAGTTGACACACTACGCCAACTCAGTGAGTTACATATTACTAGTACGTATTCTCTAAGGCGACACACGCACAAACTGGTTTTCAGATTGTAAGGAGAAAGGTGCCGGTGTATGTCAAATACACGCGCACACATACACAGAGCGCAATAGTCCATTACATTTTTAGATCCAGTTTTAAATCACAATTAACACACACTTATTTNGCACACATACACAGAGCGCAATAGTCCATTACATTTTTAGATCCAGTTTTAAATCACAATTAACACACACTTATTTATATATTCCTTTCCAACTAACAATTTCAACAAAGAGTGATGCAACCAATGTGTGGGTCTATAAAGGTAGTNTTATTTATATATTCCTTTCCAACTAACAATTTCAACAAAGAGTGATGCAACCAATGTGTGGGTCTATAAAGGTAGCGAAAATCTTGAAATATTTTAACGAGTCATTTGCCAGAGCGCAAGCCATATTTTCTTTGTAGTTCGCTGCATAATCTACATGGCATGGAGAATGAAGCCGCATCTGATTACGACTACAATACAATGTGTGCGCCAGGGACGCCTACGTACATAGAGGAAGGAACCAGCAGTCGTAATGAAGGTTTTATTAATATACAGGAAAGTGAGNGCCAGGGACGCCTACGTACATAGAGGAAGGAACCAGCAGTCGTAATGAAGGTTTTATTAATATACAGGAAAGTGATCACAATGAAATGTCTGAAACCAACATAATGGTCAATTAAAACCCTGTTACAATACAGAGCACTAACACTAGAAATAGTACGCCTCTTACACTGGAAGTGTTTATG